>JAQBSW010010742.1:0-22918 GCA_029291075.1 Eudiplozoon nipponicum | reverse complement strand
GCTCTCTTATGGTAGTGACAAAAGGGCCTATACACAAAATTGAAATTCGTTGGGTTATAACGTGGAGCCGCGTGTTACAATATCACTCTTTTGAATAACTTACTCTAACATTATTTATGGGAATGTAATATATGTTGCAAGAAACTAATATATTACACATCACCACTCAAAATCAAATGCGGTGGTCTATAATTATCTTTCTGAATTATGATATCCTTCTGTCTTGCAGCAAAATAAATAATAAGGCAATTAATATTGGAATACAACTGTTTAGCGTTATTGTGAATTTCACCGCATTTTTCTTGTGCGGGACAATTGATAGCATATATATATATATATATTCATAAACTTACCATTTAGAGGTGACACATCGACTTCAATACTTGCACGGCGGCTAAATAGAATAATCAAGGAGAATTTTGCCAGTGTTATAGTTAAAATCACATTTAGCACTCAGAGAATCATGAATTTGGATGCCAATTCTGTCCAAATCATTATTATTTTACAAATTCTCATGCATGTGCGGTAGCACACAGATTGAACGTACAAAGTAGCAATTGATTAAAAGAATCCAGCAACACTTACCGCAGAAATTGATTAAAAATGGCTTAGCACAATTAGGAAAATCTGCTTTTTCCTATCATATATTGGAAACAGGGTACCCAGTCAATTTGACCAATTTCTCAAATCTACATTAAGCAAAATCCGAAAAATTATTATATATTTATGAAGACCTTAATATAAAACAACAATTACCTGGCCTAAATATTCAAAAGATTCATCAACATGATATTCTAATCGACTGGCCACGAATCACACAATCCAACAATTTACTAGCATCCAGGTAAGATCAAGCACCCCCTCGATCAGACTCAATAAACACTCGATCGGATTGGAAAAAAACTAAAGAGGAAAAATCAGCAGCATATTCGGAGCATTCAATACTGCAATCCGCACCTGCACTGTTACCAAGTAAAGAAAACAAAAATACGGAACAAGGGAAAAAGGAAGACTACACTAAGAAAAATATCTTTAGTACACGTAACAGCAAACAATGCCAAAAGTTGGTTAACTCTCAAGCTATCAATACAAGAATGACCAGATATCAGACAACACTATGCAATACAGCGAGAAAGACCTTAACATACAAACGAGCACACACACAGGCACAAACACATACACACTTATTAATCATCCCAAACAAGAAATAGAAGTAAAACCGAGTCAGATTTGTTGCCATCCACATAATCAAATGAAAACTCAGTATGTATATAAATGAAAGGTTGTAAAGCAAAGTTTAGTATTCTCGAAATAAGTGGTCATTATCCACTTTGTTATTAATGTGTTTTTTCTTCCTAATTAGATATATACTGTGCAATTTTCGAATGCAATGGACATAATAAAGATATATATATATATATCTTTACAGGTTTCATTATATATATATATATATATATATATATATATATATATATATAGTATATATACACATAGATATGTATATGGTTTTGACACAGATATTTAAATTTAAAAAAGAAAATTATACAGGATATGATTATAAATGTGTATTTGGTTGAGATACCATTCGTTAGTGTAGTCTCCATATTCGATCTTGTCCAAACGATAGTGTATCACACCGCTAAGCGTTACAACCCAACGATGTTCAATTTTGACAAATATAGTGCTCTTTAAGGTCAAATAATCTAACTCTAATTTTACACAATATTTCTCTTAACTCTGATTTTAGAAACAATCTCTGTTAGTTTCAAGCAGTTTTAATTGAAATTTCTTGAACTGTTACTTTAATTGTAATTATTAAGGTTTTGTTTAATAAATAAAAGACACCCGCGCGCAATACGCACGTAACATGCGGTGGATTTATTTGTCTTAGTGTGCAAACATTGGATTTAATTAGTTTACTGGCCTTAATCAATTTTTATACAAGTGTTATCAGTTCAGTTATGATTCCACTAATCATGACATCAGGTGTTTCTCAATCTTTTATCCGATACTCAATAGTTCAGTGGATTTTTGTATTTTATCATTCAAATCCAAGCAAACGGTGGAATTATTATTTGTGATGGTTTTTATGACGGTTTTTACACGATTTTTACCCATCAATTATCAGTGAAAATATTTACCAGTGACTTTAAAGTAAATTACTAATCAATCTTGATATGTAAAATCATATTTTTTCAATTATTTACATGTATTCATCACGATTCAGGCGTTTGTGTTCCTGATAATTACTTGTGTATAAGACATTCAATTGTGTTGACAATAGATCGTTATCTTGCCGTCTAGAGCACGGTTCGTTTTGTTTAACTGTGAATTGATTCATGCTTAGCTACACCATTTGTAATAAACGGATGAAAATGGAAGAGTTTTTTCACATCACCCTTCGGGAAAGGGACATGGATTAATTCTGAACGCGGATCCTATGAACAGCTACCAGATATTATATAGGAGGATAATTCCGCAATAAATAGACAAATAGCTCGCAGAACCTCTTACATTAGCTACAAAACCTCCTACAATAGAAAAATACTAGATTCTTTCAACAGTTTTATTAACCTGTCTTTCTCTAAACGGGGTAATTTGAAGATTACTTTAATATTAAAATTAAAAAATTTCTTGATCCTTCTTCGCGACCGGAACAGCAATTAAAAAATAGAGACATCATGGATAGGTATGTATGTCAATCCATAGCGTTTGATTATATGTATTCTATAAATGTCACTTTAGTCAAGTGCACATATGTGTATATAGGTTGTTGTGTGCGGGGAGGGATGACATGGATAAGTTTGTCTATACATTTCAGTATAAGAGAATAGGTATGAAGATTGTATATTAAATCAGACAATAAAATATACTTAAGGAATTAAAATAAATTTAAATAGATCTGTCTTGAATGAGGATACCACATATGCTCAAATTGGTTTTATTCTGGTTTGCCTGGTGTCAACCCAGAAGATGAGACAAGAAATGAAGTACCTAAAATACGGAATATAGTGGAAAATATTGTTCCAATGTCATTTTCAGACAGGCAGTTGATAGAGGGCTTCAAAATGAAGGGACAAGTGAGAACCCATCAATCAAGACCAATAATCGGTGCACCTGGAAATGTAAATGATTCAAGATTTTACCGACCTACGAGTGCTATCAATTGTCTCTTACAAGAAAATAAGGTGAAATCCACAATAAGAAGAATATCACTGAGCATAAAAATTCAACATTTAAGTTTAGAATTATGTAATGACTTTGCATATAAAAGAAATGCTATCCACTTTCTATCGAAAGATTTTTCCTTATGGGAGTGTTGATAAAAAGATATATTCACCTATTGATTCTCAATATCCTCATTGAGCGATGTTTAAACTTAAATAATAATGTTAAAATTCTAGTTTTTTTAGATTTTATAAAATGAAATTTTTGTTGTTAAAACTACAAATGTTTGCATAAACACCAAAGCGACCAATCGCAGTTATCACCTTATCTACTCTATCAAACTGTTTTGTTTCTTGAGTATTTTCTAGCATAGATTGGTGTCTATTGTCTCCATCGCTTTTTCCGCGAAATTTGAGGAAGTCACATTTATAAATCCATTTTATAGAATTTGACGCTAGAAGAATCAATACATTTCGATAAAAAAATATAGCAGTTCTTACATTTCCAAAAACCTTATACGATGCTAAATAGTTGTATTCAATTAATAATTATTATATAATTTATTTTGTTACCGCTGAAAATGAAAATATAATTCTCCAAATTATTTCATGGTCGAAGCTCATTAAAAATGCAGTGAGAATATTATTGTTATTTTTAATGGTAACAAATTAAATAATAAAATTATTATTACTAGAATAAAACAATTTATCATTATGAAATTTCTTTGCATATATAAGAACTGCTACCCCTCTTATATCAAAAGACTTGTCTTTTTGAGAGTGGTTAAACAGAGGGATATTCACCCATTGATTCTCAAACTCCTTATTGAGCCATGTTTAAAATAAAATAATAAAACTAATATTCTAATTTATTTTATAGATTTCGATAAAATGAAGGTTTTGTTCTTCAAACTACAATAATGCATAAAATACTAAAAAACAACTCTCAGCTATCAACTTATCTTCTCTATCAAACTGTTTGATATCTTGATCATTCTATATTATGGATTCATGTCTATTATCTCCATCGGATTTTCCGCGAAACTTAAGATGTCCATTTTTATAGTTCTTGATGCTACTATATTACATGAAAATCAGTTCTTAAATTTATCAAACTTTTTCGAATTAAAAATATAATATTTTCATTTGGATTTAAACCATATTACTGTAGAGGGGTTTTTGCGTGGTAGCTAATGTAAGATGTTGTACCATTCCTACATAGACCTGGTAGCTGCTGTTGAGATCCGTGCTTATGATTAGTCCCCGACCTTTTTCCGATGGGTGATGTGAGAAGGCTAAGTCGAATTATCATACGTCTATTGTACATAATGTCTGAATCGTGATGAATACATGTAAACGATTGAAAATATATGATGATATAAATAAAGTCACTGGTAAATATTGTCACTGATAATAACAGTCTTGAAAAAAACATCACAAATAATTAATCCACTGTTTGCTATGGTTTTAAATTATTTAATTATAATAATCCATTGAACTATAGAATTAGTGAATGTGATTGCGGAACATCTGATTTCCTGATGCGTGAAATCATATCTGAATGCAAAGATAAATTATTGATCCACAAATGCATTTTAATCCACCGCAAGTTCTCTGCGTATTGCGCGCGGGTGTCCATATTTATTAAACAAAACCCTATGAACTACAATTAAATTTTCAGTTCAAGAAATCTCAATTAAAACTGCTTGAAACTAACAGAGATTGTTTCTAAAATCACAGTTAAGAGAAATATTGTGTAAAAACAGAGTTAGATTATTTGACTTTAAAGAGCACTATATTTGTCAAAATTAAACATCGTTGGGTTGTAACGCGGAGCCGCGTGTTACATTACAATTCAAACATATTACAATATCAGAGAATACACAATAAATAAAATACATCACATAACATACATATGAACTGTAAGACATATATTCAAGCTTAATAATCACATAAAAAATATATTAATAGAAATAATTATGTTATTCGACACAATGATAAACCTGTAGTATTATCAATGCGTATGATAAATCAAATCACGATTCAGATATAATAATATAAACAGAATGCCTTAACTTTACTGAATAGCTTTTTTATAAAATCTAATAATAGAAATAATAATAATTAAATTTTTTACAAAGGCCATCTGTTTCGATAATTGGAAAAATTAAGGTACAATTTGAATATTGAAATTCGAATTATATGGGTGAGAATAGTACAATTGTGTTAAGTTACGATAGCTAATATACTTATATAATGCTTTATTTTCAATGTTTTAATAAACTAATAATGACAAAACATTCAATAATATATGTTACGGACCACGAGAAAATATTTTCATAATCAAAATTAAATACAGCATTAGGATCGAAACTTGTTTCTAGTTCAGTCAATACAATTTCAAGAAAATGTTGAAAGTATGTGTTTCTGTAAGCCCTTTTGGCAAATAATTATCTTACAACAAAGCCACCAACCAAAGAAGGGGAGATTGCCAATTTACCAGAGCTAGTTCCTACTCAAATAATCTTCTTTATTGTGGTCAAATAGATGCCCATCAACTGATTCAAGTTGAATACGACCGTACAGCCATATAAGCGTTAAGTTTTGCAATAAAACAAACTTTTGTCTTTTAGCATGTACTAGCTTGGCAGTTAAATTTATTTTTCTGTTATTTGAGGCGGAAATTTCCTTTGAAGAAGCGTCTAGTTGCCATTGAGTTCTTCAGCTCCAAAACTTTTTTGTCAAAAATTCAGGTTTAATATATTCCAGGCCATGATAATAAATCGTTTCTTATTAAAACTATTGTGGCTATGCATTTGTCTACGGTTAGTAAGCCAATGTGTGTCATTGATTATAAAATATTTTCTATTATCACTTCATTTATTAGGATAACCAAACGAGTAATACTAGACTATTTGGAATCAATTTTTCCGAGTGACCTTGATTCAAGGCAAAATATTTTAAAGGAAGAACTATCAACAACTATGAATATTCTATCCATTTGGAAGCAAGTCATAAGTTGGATAGTTAAGGTTTGATGCATTAATTTACGATATCGATATATCAAAAGAATTTGACTATACATTTTAATGAAATCATGAAAACAGTTAGCACATTGAATTTCGAAAAGTCTACTCCAGATTAATAAGGTCATTTTATATAACAGAAGCATAAGTTTTTAAGCAAATAATTCCAGATCCACATCACTACCTGTTACAACTAGAATTTTACAAGGATAAAGATTTGGAACAACTTTATTTAAGATGTCTTTTATATTTCTATGTAATAAAATAGAACAAATCTACAATCCTGCTGATCTTCTTAATTTTGATTATGATCATACTTTCTCGTATTACAGTTAAATACTATTTGTTGCGAAGAACTAATATATATGCAAGTATGTATTAGGTTTTGCGAACCTAGTAACAAAATAGTTCAGTTGTGACCAGAAGGATAAACCAAAGGCAGCATGAACGGACAGTATAATCTCATGCACATATCTGTTTCGTGCTGTACTGGCGACTCATCAGTAGAGCCGATATCAGCGCCCTTTAACTACTATATATTTGGTAGAAGAATGTGGAATAATAGGACGGTACAATCTCCTAGACGAATGTGTAAAACCTGTAATAGTGATAGATATAATACACCCTAAAGTCAACGACAATGCGACTTCAATGTTAACTCACACTATATAATATATATACAGAGTCTCTAAGTAGGATACTAACACTCATGCGCTATTGTTAGTAACTGGACTACCTTTTTTGAAATCGACGAGTACCGGATACTAACACTATGGTTTCCGAGTTGCGTACATGATACCAACCCGATGGATATAAAATTTATGCTAAAATTCACCCAAATTGAGAATTACAACATATTTCCGAACACCTGTTACCACAGTTAAACCATACACTCTGGCCTTCATCGATATCAGTTATCACATTTCTGCGGTAAGTACGACATCATTCAACTCAATATATTACAGTTAAATACTGTTTGCTGCGAAGAACTAATATATATGTACAAGTGTGTATTAGGTTTTGCGAACCTAGTAACAAAACTAGTTCAGTTGTGACCAGAAGGATAAACCAAAGGCAGCATGAACGGAAAGTATAATCTCATGCACATTCGTTTCTGTGCTTTACTGGCGACTCATCAGTAGGAGCCGATATCACGCCCTTTTAACTACTATATATTTGGTAGAAGAATGTGGAATAATAGGACGGTACAATCTCCTAGACGAATGTGTAAACCCTGCAATAGTGAAGCTAACATAATCTAAAGTCAACGACAATGCGACTTCAATGCTAACTCACACTATATATAATATATATACAGAGTCTGTAAAGGATACTTCAACACTATGGCTATTGTGTTAGTAACTCGATACCTTTTTGGAAATCGATGAGTACCGGATACTAAAACTATGGTTTCCGAGTTGGTACATGATACCAACCTGATGGATATAAATTTATGCTAAAAGTTCACCCAAATTGAGAATTACAACAATTTCCGAACACCTGTTACTCCAGTGTAAACCATACACTCTGGCCTTCATCGATATCAGTGCTATCACATTTTCTGCGGTAAGCATATGACATCATTCAACTCAATATATTACAGTTAAATACTGTTTGTTGTGAAGAACTAATATATATGCAAGTATGTATTAGGTTTTGCGAACCTAGTAACAAACTAGTTCAGTTGCGACCAGAAGGATAAACCAAAGGCAGCATGAACGGAAAAGTATAATCTCATGCACATATCTGTTTCGAAACTTACTGTATGACTCATCAGTAGAGTCGATCCATTATGCCCTTTAAACCCACTATTTATTTGGTAAAGAGAATGTGGAATAATAGGACGGTACAATCTCCTAGACGAATGTGTAAACCTGTAATAGTGAAGCTAAAATAATCTAAAGTCAACGACAATGCGACTTCAATGTTAACTCACACTATACAATATATATACCGAGTCTGTAAGGGATACTAACACTATGGCTATTAAATAGTAACTGATACCTTTTTGAAATCGATGAGTACCTCGGATACTAACACCATGGTTTCCGAGTTTGCAAATGATACCAACCTGATGGATATAAATTTATGCTAAAGTTCAACGCAAATTGAGAATTACAACAATTTCCGAAACACCTGTTACTCCAGTTAAACCATACACTCTGGCCTTCATCGATACTCAGTTATCACATTTCGCGGTAAGCATGACATCATTCAATTCAATATATTACAGTTAAATACTGTTTGTTGGTGAAGAACTAATATATGTACAAGTATGTATTAGGCTTTTGTGAACCTAGTAAACAAATGGTTCAGTTGTAACTAGTAAGATAAACCAAAGCAGCAGCATGAACGGAAAGTATAACTTCATGCCACATTCGTTTCGTGCTTACTCATGACTCATCAGTAGGGAGCCGGCATTACACCCTTTAACTACTGTATATTTGGCAGAAGAATGTGGAATAATAGGACGCAGTACAATCTCCCTAGACGAATGTGAAACCTGTAATAGTGAAGCTAACATAATCTAAAGTCAACGACAATGTGACTTCAATGCTAACTCACACTATATAATATATATACAGAGTCTGTAAAGGATACTAACACTATGGCTATTGTATTAGTAACTGATACCTTTTTTGAAATCGATGAGTACCGGATACTAACACACTATGGTTTCCGAGTTGGTACATGATACCAATCTGATGGATATAAATTTATGCTAAAGTTCACCCAAATTGAGAATTACGAACAATTTCCGTACACCTGTTATTCCAGTTAAACCATACACTCTGGCCTTTCATCGATATCAGTTATCACATTTTCGCGGTAAGTATGACATCATTCAACTCAATATATTACAGTTAAATACTGTTTGTTGCGAAGAACTAATATATATGTAGTATGTATTAGGTTTTGCGAACCTAGTAACAAATTAGTTCAGTTGTGACCAGAAGGATAAACCAGAAAGACAGATGAACGGAAAGTATAATCTCATGCACATTCGTTTCGTGCTTACTGGCGACTCATCAGTAGGAGCCGGTATTACGCCCTTTAACTACTATATATTTGGTAGAAGAATGTGGAATAATAGGACGGTATAATCTCCTAGACGAATGTAAAAAACCTGGAAATAGTGAAGCTAACATAATCTAAAGTCAACGACAATGCGACTTCACGTAACTCACACTATATAATATATATACAGAGTCTCGTAAAGGATACTAACACTATGGCTATTGTGTTAGTAACTGATACCTTTTTTGAAATCGATGAGTACCGGATACTAACACTATGGTTTCCGAGTCGGTACATGATACCAAACTGATGGATATAAATTTATGCTAAAGTTCATCCAAATTGAGAATTACAACACTTTCCGAACACCTGTTACTCCAGTTAAACCATACACTCTGGCCTTCATCGATATCAGTTATCAGCATTTCGCTGTAAGTATGACATCATTCAATTCAATATATTACAGTTAAATATCATTGTTGCAAAGACCTAATATATACGCAAGTATATAATAGGTTTTGCGAACCTAGTAACAAATTAGTTCAGTTGTGACCTATGAAGGATAAAACCAAAGGCAGCATGATCGTGGAAAATGTGAGTAACTGAGTATCAATTGAGCCAGAGTGTATGGTTTTAACTGGGGTAACAGGTGTTCGGAAATTGTTGTATTTCTCAATTTGGGTGAACTTTAGCATAAATTTATATCCATCAGGTTGGTATCATAAAAATCTATCTCGGAAACCATAGTGTTAGTATCCGGTACTCATCGATTTCAAGAAAGGTATCAGTTACTAACACAACAGCTGATAGTGTTAGTATCCTTTACAGACGCGGTATATATATAAGTATAGTATGAGTTAGCATTGAAGTCGTATTGTCGTTGACTTCAGATTATGTTAGCTTCACTATTACAGGTTTTATTCATTCGTCTAGGAGATTGTACCGTCCTATTATTCCACATTCTTCTACCCGAATATATAGTGGTTAAAGGGCGTAATATCGGCTCCTACTGATGAGTCGCCAGTAAGCACGAAACGAATGTGCATGAGATTATACTTTCCGTTCATGCTGCCTTTGGTTTATCTATCTGGTCACAACTGAACTAATTTGTTACTAGCTTCAAAACCTAATACATACTTACATATATATATTAGTTTCAACAAACAGTATTTAACTGATAAATTTAGAAGATGTTTAAACCAAGCGGATCGATAATAAAAATAACTAAAGAAGATGACATATCAACAAAAAGCAGTTCTTCTGGGGAAGAAATATTGAATATTTTGTCTAATGAAGTTTCTGCGAGAATTGGAAAACAAGAACAATTAATTTTATTTAATCTTAAGGAAAATGCTGATCATAAGGATGTTGAAAAGTTAAATGCTTTAATTAGAGATACGACTGAAGCTGAAATAACTAAATGCTTTAGAGTTGGACAAAAATCGGAACGTCCAAGACCAGTTGTGATAAAATTGTCAAAAAGGCCGACGAACAAGCAAGTTGAGGATATTAATAAAAAGAAAGAAGAATGTAGTAACTTTCAGAACATATTCATCACCAGAGACAAGACTTTTCTGCAAAGAAAACTGGCTGCGGTAAAAAAGTTAAAGAAGAATCTAGATCAGAAATCAAGTCATGCGGAAATAGTCACAATAAAGGGTGTGTCAAACGACTCTAAAATCACAAAAAACGGGGTTTCGTTAATGAATGTGGTGGACAGCGGACAGCTACGAACCATAGATACGGTACCCAACAAACGAAGTATAAGGAAACCGAAAAAGTTAAATCAGTAACTATTGATGATAGTAAAGATGAGTTGTCTTGTTCATATACATTATTTTATGCTAAATGTAGAAGTATTAAGAATAAAACTTTTTTGTTGTGTGATTTTATAATAAGTAACAATTTTGACTTTATAATATTATCTGAAACCTGGCTGAACAAGAACATTGAAAACTATGAATTTGACATTCCTCATTATTCTCTATTTAGGAAAGACAGATCACTGGATAAAAGAGGTGGAGGAGTACTTATTTATAGCAAATCGATATTAAATGCAACAATGTTACATTCTAGCGAATATAATTCTGTCATTGATTTTGTATCTATAAAAATTGATAACCTGATTCTTATCGCGGTTTACAGACCGCCGTATGCTAATTTACATGATGATCAAATGTTTATCAATTCCTTTCAATCTATTTTTGACTGCCATGGTTATATTATTGTGGTAGGAGATTTTAATAAGGTGCATGACTGTGAAATAATCAATCTTTTTTCTAATCATGATCTTAAGCAGATCATAAAGGAACCAACTAGATGTTCGGAATGCTTAGACCATGTATATTTAGAAGTTGAAGTGTTGAACTCACACAGTTATGATGTTGTAAATTACTTCAAAGAATTGGATCATAAACAAATTATTTTACAATGGAACACTTTGAGTAGCAAAACATTGACACCTAATTTTGAAAATGCTCACGTGCAATGTTCCAGAATCAACTGGAATTTTTTTAGAGAATTAAGCTTATCAATTGATTATGAAAGTTTTTTATCATGAACGATGACGAATTTGTTTCTTCTGTTTCACTGTTATTATCTGATATATTTAGAGCATCAACATTTACGGATGTAATACCAAAGCGAATCAATAGGAAGTTATGTAAGCTAAGAA
This sequence comes from Eudiplozoon nipponicum, assembly GCA_029291075.1. Taxonomy (NCBI): domain Eukaryota; kingdom Metazoa; phylum Platyhelminthes; class Monogenea; order Mazocraeidea; family Diplozoidae; genus Eudiplozoon; species Eudiplozoon nipponicum. The sequence goes on along the minus strand of JAQBSW010010742.1, from coordinate 11,033 downwards.
TCAAACAAGATAATATAATGAAATGTAGTCTAATCAATAGTATGAAAAAAATGAGGTTAGATATGATCGATAAAGAAATTAATTCATCACTGCTGATAATCCGTCAAAGATCAGAGAGAATTATTTTGGCTAAATTGAAGAGTAATCCTAGACTAGGGTTCAAACTCCTCACAGACTACGGTAAATATAAAGAAAAATTAAACCTTATATTACCTGTGGGTAAAGCTGATTATGAATTTCTTTGTGAATTGGATGAAGTATTTGGCAACTTATTATGTAATCCGCAGAAGAAAAATAATGCTATTGATCTACCGGAATCTTCGGGAAACCAGGATCTAGGACTTGTTATTGACAGTGATGCATTGATAGAATTAATGTTAAAAATAAAATCAAAAAAACAAAAAGATCACCTTGGTATATCGATTGATAAACTACTTCAATTACCTTTAAATTTTATGAATGCGCTCTGCAATTTTATAAATAGAATTTTGAAGAATGGGATATTTCCAATCGATATACTAACAATAGTAGCTAAACCTTTGCCTAAAGTAAGTAAGCCAACGTGTGCCAGTGATTACAGATTAATCTCTATTATTCCCTCGTTTTTGAAGATAATAGAACGATTAATACTTGATCATTTAGAACGTATGCTGCCGGCTGATTTCGATGTATGCCAACATGGCTTCACGAAAGACAGGTCGACAACTACTAATATGCTCTCTATGTGGAAACATGTAATTACATTAGATGAGAAAAAGTTAGATGCATTAATTGTATTCATAGATATCTCAAAAGCTTCTGACTCTATATCTTTTGATGCTATCTTGAATGCGATTAATTTATTGAATATTGATCCGAATATTTTTAGATTACTTAGGTACTACTTATATAATCGAAGAATGAGTATTCAAGTAAACGATTTGGTATCTAAATCGAAAAGGGTAACAAGTGGAGTTCCACAGGGATCCAGTTTGGGACCAATATTATTTAAAATTGTATTTGCATATTTGGAAACTAAGATTCCTAACGGTCGAGTTTGCAAATTTGCTGATGATTTGAAAATAATCTTTCTAATTGATCCAAATAATGTTGAATTCTCCAAAAATAATGTGACACTAGATTTGTATGATTTAAGTAGATATTTGTTAACACTAGGGCTGAGAATAAACAGTAAAAAGACGAGAGCTTTAAAAGTAGGTAACAGAACAGATTTTAAGTATGTTTATTTTCATGATGCTGAGATTAATGATGTTTTTGAGATTAAACTTATGCAAGAAATTAAAGATTTAGGCATAACTATTCATTGTACGGTTTCTGCTGAGAGACATATTGAAAGGATAGTAGGCAGTTCCAAGAACAGATGGGTATTGATAAATAGAAATATTATATCACATGAAATAAAATTCAAAATGTTTATAATATGGATTAGACCGATACTAGAATATGCCGCCGCTACTTGGAATCCCTCAACAAAGGGTCTGTCTAATAAAATAGAAGCTGTACAAAGAAAAGTTGTGAAACAAATTAGTCCTATCTCCTGCACTATATGCGCCACTAGATTACAATTTATATCACTGCATCCTTTATGGTTTCGGAGAATGTGCTATTGTATAAAAGTTTTCCATTTAAACCAGTGGTCTGGTGCCTATATGAATCCCATAAGAAAGAGTCATGAAATTGGAACTAGATCTGGTCATTTTGCAATATCTCCACCTTCGATTGGGAATGTTGCGAGCAAGCTGTTCTCGTTTTCAAAAATTTACAAAATTTATAATCAATTGCCAAAGGAGCTTAGAGAAACGCCTCCAACTAAAATGTCTTTTAAATTTTTATCTACCGAACTAGAAAAAGTGTTTAATCCTGATGATATTTTTAATTTTGATTATGATAATACTTTTCATGGTTAAATAAAAGCCAAGATTAATTGTTTCAGCAACAAATGTAATATTCGAGTTATAACTTAAATTTTCAATTTTGATTAAGAATCTATCACTGTTTACAGCTGATCTTTCAGATGCCGATAAACTGTACAGTACACTTAATTGCACATATATATGTGATGTGATATCTTTTTATATTGTACATTTTCTAATTTTATTATTTAATGGAACATGTGTGGTTTGAATCCAAATAAAGATATTCTATTCTATTCTATTCTAATCTATTCAATATAATATTTTTTTAGAATATAATATCTTTACTTGTATTCAAACAATAAATGCTGCATCAAATAGATAATACTAATAGAATGTAGGGGTCTTTGCTGGATTATTATCTTCCTACATAGGATTGGTAGCGGCTGTTGAGATCCGTGCTTATGATCAATCCCCTTTTCCAGATGGGTGATGTGAGAAGGCTAATACGAATGATCACAAATTTATTGTACACAACGTTGCATGGAAAATTCATAGTTAGTCCAAATTGACCGTGCTCTAGACGGCAACAAAACGAAATATTGTTAACCCAATTGAATGTCCTATACACAAGTCACAGTTAAACAAAATTGTCCGTGCTCTAGACTGCAAACGAATGAAATAATTTTAACAAAGTTAAATGTCTTATACACAAGTCACAATTAAACAAAATTGTCCATGCTGTAGACGGCAGCAAAACTAAACACTGTTAACAAATTTGAATGTATTATACACAAGCAATTATTCTTTCACAAATGTCTGAATTTTGGAGAATACATGTAACCGATTGAAAAAATATGATGATATAAATGAAGTCACTGGTAAAAGTTGTCACTAGTGATATATAAATTAAAATCGTATAAAAACTTCAATGAAAAAACACTTCACAAATAATTTGTTCACTGTTTGCTATGGTTTTACCTTGTTTAATTATAATAATCCATTGTACTCTGAAATTCGGATAGGTATAGCTAGATGCCAACAGTAAATCACTTGTATAAACTGCGAATAATCCAACGAAGAGAAATAAATCCACTATGACACTATAGTCCACCGCATGTTCCCTGCGTATTGCGCTTGGGTGTGTATCTTTAATAAAAAACCCTATTAATTACAAATAAAATTGCAGTTCAAGAAATCTCAATTAAAACTGCTTGAAACTAACAGAGATTGTTTCTAAAATCACAGTTAAGAGAAATATTGTGTAAGAACAGAGTTAGATTATTTGACCTTAAAGAGTACCATATTTGTCAAAATTGAACATCGTTGGGTTGTAACGCGGAACCGCGTGTTACATACACCCCCCCCGCGACAATAAAAATTAGTACACAATGAAGTGGGCTAACCTTACAGGAGGTGGTATTGCTCTGCCGTACCGAGTAACAACTGATGTTGGCTTTGTCAACACTGATTCTGGTCCCTAATATCTCGCGGCGGCGTGACGGCGTCAGTTGGCTCGGTTGTTGATGAGATGTCGGGCGTCAGTCCGTAGTCAGCAAAACTGTCTGGAGGTGGAGTTATCGTTTCTTCACCGCCTGATAGGTCAACATCGCGGAACAGCGGGTCATTTAGATCAACGTCGGCCGGGGATAGTCTGTGTTTGGAGACGGCTTCAGCTTTTGCCATTAATTTTTAAAATGATTTAATTCTGACGTCGATCTAACACACGATAAGGACCGCGCTTCGGTTTGGCTAGAATCCTGTTATCCATATCGTTGTTGACGAAGAACCATTTGCAGCTATCAAAATCTTTGTGTTTATAAATTGGACCATGTTGCTGACGTGTAGGACAGATCGGCCGATTCTGAGCGTTATTTTGTAGAAAACTGCGAAGTTGAAACAGAAATGCCGGATCGTTCATCGTTATTGCAGTTTCAGAGCGTGATCGGACTAGTTCGCCAGGCAGCCGTAGACATTCGCCAAATACCATTTCAGCGGAACTACATTTGATCGGCTCACGAGGTCTTGTACGCATTGATAGGAGTACTTTCGGTAAAGCCGCAAGCCAATTTTCTTCTGGGCTAGCCTTGAGCGCCGCTTTCAGTTCTCGGTGTGGCCTTTCAACGAAACCATTTGCTCTCGGGTTGTGAGCCGCGGTCACGGAGTGTTTGACACCGTATTATTGCAGTAGGGCTGTGAACTCCTCTCCGAGAAATTGTGCGCCACGATCGGTTGTCACTTCAGCTGGAGCACCGAACCGAGCGAACCAATTGAGCTCTAAAGCATAACTGACAGTTTATTGCTTCATGTCTGGCAGTGGTATGGCCTCATACCATCGAGTGGTGCGGTCCCGTATTGACAGTAGATATCGCATATTGTTCACGGCAGGTAAGGTTACCAGATCAACGTGTATGTGTGTAAATCGGACTTTGGGCACTTGAATGACTTGTGGTGCCGTTTTGGTGTGTCTCGTCACTTTGCATTTCTGACATTCTAGACATTGTTTTGACCACATCTTGATATCTCGCCGCATGCCAGGCCAAAAATACGTTCTGGATAGAATTTCCACTGATGCTTCGCCAGATGGGTGGCTCATTGAATGGTAGACTTCGAAAATGTTGTGACGGATTTTTTCAGGTCTAAACGGCCAAGAGCCCACGTCAGTTATTTCACACTGCAGCAGAGTTCCATCATAATCAAATTTTTTCAGTTGATTGACATCAAATGTCCGAAATGATGGATCATCTTGCTGAGCTGCTTGCAAATCCTGAGTGCTTATAGATGAAGGACAAAGAATAGAAGCACAGAGTTCTGCAGGACGGCTTAGAGAATCAGCAATCACGTTTTCTGATCCTTTGACCTGAGTGACTTCATATTCATACTCGTGTATTCGTGTAAGATGTGAGTTGACACGTTGTGAATATAAATACTTTTTATTTCCTCTGAGTATCAGGAGTAGAGGAAGGTGGTCGGTGTAGATCTTGAACTCTCCGCCATCCAGATAGGTGTGGAAGTGTAGTATCGACCGGTAGATTGCGAGTAACTCTTTCCCTAATGTATCACATCGCGTCTCGCGAGGTTGAAGTTTTTGCGAATAGAAGGCGATAGGTTGGTATATACCATTGATGGACTGTTGAAGTACTGCGTCTATGGCAACGTCGGTTGCGTCATTTATCAATTCAAACGGTTGAGAACAATCAGGGGAATGTAGCATGGTCGCTTTGCATAAGGCCGTTTTGGCATCCTCGTAAGCTTGCATGTCGTCCACGTTGAGCTGAATCGGTTGTGATTTCTTGAGAAAACGGCATTCTGGCACGAGATATTTGTGAAGAAGCGCCAGAATCTTGGCAAAGCAGGGTACAAATCGTGAATAGTAGTTCATCTTGCCCAAGAATCGTCGTAATGCTCAAAAGATGGCTGGAGGCTGTATATCTTGAATAGCACGAACCTTAGCAGGTATAGGTGTCATGCCTTCTTCAGAAATTTGATGACCGAAGAATTCAATTGATTTCTGTGCAAAAACGCATTTGTTGCCATAAAGTCAGAGGCCATAGTCTGCTAGACGTGTGAGTAGGATTTCAATATGCTGTATATGTTCGGACATTGAGTTGGAGAATACCAGGATGTCGTCTATATATGAAATTACAAATGCTATAATATCTAGTATTTCGTCCATAACGCGTTGGAATGTTTGCGAGGCATTCTTGAGACCGAAAGGCATATAGTAATATTCGTGCGTGCCACCTCCGGTGAATCTGAGTGCAGTATATGATACGGAGTCTTTGTCCATCGGTACTTGATAGTAGGCTTTCACTAGGTCAAGTTTTGAATACACAGCATGACCAATAGCTGATCTGAGTAGGTCAGCTGGATTTGGCAGGATGTACGAATGAGACTGTGTGCAAAAATTGAGAATACGATAATCCCCGCACACCCTGAATGTTGCTGGTTCACTCTTTGGTACTACTACCACAGGCGACGCAAAAGGTGAGCAGGATCTTGTACAGATGCCTTGCTGATGTAGCATGGCTAATTCTTGCTCGGCGGCCTTATGTTTGTGTGGTGCCAATGGATGAGCTCGTGGAGGATAAGGAAGTTGTTTCGACTAGATGGTACGATGGGCTGTGATGGCACACTTCCTCTTGAGATCGGGCATGAAGGATATATGTTTGAAGATTTCTTCATGGCGTTACAGAACATCGTCCAGTTGCGGTACATGAAGAACTGGAGGAATTAGCTGTACGGATGAGACTGCTTCTGCGCGAGTCGTATGTTTTAACGCTGATGAAAGCAACTGATTGTCTGCCGTGCGTATCGCTCGTGTTCTTGGACGAATGTTAAGGTCGAAGTGTTGGAGAAAGTCACGTCCAATGATGTTTCTTGTCGCGATGGCAATGATGAAAGGATAATTGAAACATCTTTTTGAGTTGGAGAAAAAGATTGTGTGTACTCGTACCCCAAACGTCGCTATACTGGAGCCATTTGCGCAGGTCAGATTGCTGGTGTCGACTGGGTGGGTATGTTCGAAATAATTGTGGCGTAGTAAGTTTACATCTGATCCAGTGTCTATGGGAAATAATTCGCCAGAGGTTGCGTCACGGATGCGAAAGGATGTTGGTAGTGGCAACTGACGATGAGACTGGTTGCTGGCATTTGGGCGTTTGAAGCATGACTTGAATGGAGCCGTCGCTGTAAATACAATAGTTTCATGGCGCTCTACCGCGAAAGCAACGTGCTTCGAGCCATCAGACGTGGAGCGGCCATCGATCTTAGGATGCTCAGCCTCCACTGCCGCAGAGGAGGCTGACCCCAGCAGTTTAACGAAACTTCCATGGGCGGATCGTCCTGAGATGTTGAGGGTGACCGCGCCCACTTGAACTTCGCGTCTGTGCGCGGGAATGTACAGCTGTTTCTGAAGCAATAACGAGTGGAGTGGCCATAGCTGTGGTGATTCGGACACCACTCCACCGGTAACTGTGGAACTGTGGCCCGGCCTCTCGACGTCGACCTTCTGGCGCTATTCCGGGACGGTGGTCGACGTTGGTCACGCCTGCTCTGGTCGCGTCTATTATGGACGGCATCGACCGAGGCCAAATTTGGCCTGACGGTGAGGTTCTCGAGCAGGCTGATGAGGCGTTCATTCGTGATATTTGTTCCGGGTAATGATGCGATGGATTGTGATTCGGACAGTCGCGAAGTGATGTGGCCTTACTTCGGGGCAGGTGAGCTGTAGTGGTTTTTCTTCCATCACTTGTCTAGACGTGCCGGCAGAACGTCGTCTTGTACTTCGAGGGATTTGCAGAACGTGGGCCATCCTTTGTAGTGCGCCGGATAAGATTCTGTAAGAAAGTGGTATCAGATTTCCTTGACAGGTTGGAATTCCCAAGGTTTCTCTCAACTTACCATAGCCCAAGGTGCGCTACCGTAGGATATCTGACCTACACCCTGTAAGTCTGTCTCGATCTGCGTCAAGGGCTTGACGGCTCGTAGGCCCCTGCCGCGACTGGTGCAAAATGTGCCCCCAGTGTGGCATTGATGCAGGTAGAATATCTGTTACCTGCACCAGAGACATTGGGATCGTCTCCCAAGCCCTCAAAATATTGAGCCCTCGTCTGTTATATTGGACACCATTGCCAATAAAGTAACATCGTCGACCCACTCGTCAAGGTAGTCTGGATCGAATTGGAATATTTTGTACTGTGTCCATGTGTTGGTGCGGCCTGTTACAGGGCTCACCACCGGGCTTCCTGCATTTCCTGAACTGGACGTCATCTTTTGTGTATGAGTGTTGTCGAAAATAGATGGCAGTGTAACATCGTCCTCACTAGTCCTCGTGCGGCTGTCTTCGAGCATTGTGGTTTCGAGAGGTTGTTTTTCTGTGATATGTGTCTTAGAATTTACTTTCCTTGTGGCATTCATCCAAAGTGCTTGAAGTTCTCAAGAGCTAGATGCTAAATAATTCTTTGTTGTCTGTGATTTCGACAAAAGGGGGCACCATTTATGTAGGGGTCTTTTGCGGGGTTGAGATCCGTGCTTATGATCAATCCCCTGCCTTTTCCAGATGGGTGATGTGAGAAGGCTAATACGAATGATCACAAATTTATTGTACACAACGTTGCATGGAAAATTCATAGTTAGTCCAAATTGACCGTGCTCTAGACGGCAACAAAACGAAATACTGTTAACAAAATTGAATGTCTTATACAAAAGTCACAGTTAAACAAATTTGTCCGTGCTCTAGACGGCAGCAAAATGAAACACTGTTAACAATGTTGAATGTCTTATGCACAAGTCACAGTTAAACAAAATTGTCCGTGCTCTAGACGGCAGCAAAACGAAAAACTGTTAACAAAGTTGAATGTCTTACACAAGCAATTATTCCTTCACAAATGTCTGAATTGTGGTCAATACATGTAACCGATTGAAAATGTATGATGATATGAATAAAGTCACAGGTAAAAGTTGTCACTGATGATAAATAGATTAAAATCGTGTAAAAACTGTAATGAAAAAACTTCACAAATAATTATTTCACTGTTTGCTATGGTTTTAACTTATTTAATTATAATAATCCATTGTACTCTGAAATTCGGATAGGTATAATTAGATGCGAACAGTAAATCACTTGTATAAAGTGCGAATAATCCAACGAAGAATAATGAATCCACTATGGCACTATAATCCACCGCATTTTCCCTGCGTATTGCGCGCGGGTGTGTGTATTTAATAAAAACCCTATTGATTACAAATAAAATTGCAGTTCAAGAAATCTCACTTAAAACTCCTTGAAACTAACAAGGATTGTTTCTAAAATCACAGTTAAGAGAAATATTGTGTAAAAACAGAGTTAGATTATTTGACCTTAAAGAGTACCATATTTGTCTAAAATGAACAACGTTGGGTTGTAACGCGGAGCCGCGTGTTATATACAGCCCACGACAATGAAAATTAGTACACAATGAAGGGGGCAAAACTTGCAGGAGGTGTTATTGCTCTGCCATACCGTGTTACAACTGATTTTGGCTCATTCAACACTGATTCTGGTTCCTCTATATCTTGCGGCGGCGTGACGGCGACAGTTGGCTCGGTTGTTGATGAGATGTCGGGAGTTAGTCCGTAGTCAGCAAAACTGCCTGGAGGGGGAGTTATCGTTTCTTCACCGTCTGATAGGTCAACATCGCGGAACAGTGGGTCATTTGGATTAACGTCGGCCGGGGATAGTCTGTGGTTGTAGACAGCTTCCGCTTTGCCATTAATCTCCAAAATGATGTAATTCTGACTTCGATCTAACACACGATAAGGACCGCGCTTCGGTTTGGCTAGAATCCTGTTCTCCATATCGTTGTTGACGAAGAACCATTTGCAGCTATCAAAATCCTTGCGTTTATAAATTGGACCATGTTGCTGACATGTCAAAATTAAATATCGTTGGGTTATAACGCCGAGGCGCGTGTTACAAGAAATTTAAAAATATGTAAATGATATCACATCACATAAATAAGTCCATTAATTGTGGTATAAAGAAGTAAATCTAAAAAATCATTCTACTTGATTTATCTAAATTTGAACATCCAGCAGTAAGACCACTGTTTGCTAGGTTTTGAACGTTTAAATTTTATAAATCCATTGAACTATTAAGTATCGGATGAAAGATTGAGAAACACTTGAAGTTTGGATGAGTAGAATCATAACTGAACTGTTAGTAGTTGTGTAAAATGTATAATGTAATGTAAACTAAGTAAATCCAATGTTTGAAATACAGAGATTTATAAATCTACCACATTTTACCTGTATTGGTGCACGGGTGTCTATATATTTATTTTACAAAACTCTATTAATGACAATTAAATTTGTAGTTCAAGAAATCTGAATTATAACTGTTGAAATCTAACAGAGATTATTGCTAAATCACAGGTAAAAGAGAAATATTGTGTAGAAACTAGAGTTGGATTATTGACCTATATTTGTCAAAATTGAATATCACAATAAATGTTGAGCTGCGTGTCATAAATGCAGGTAGTATCTGAATCTAAAACACTTGTCTCCTACATTCAATGAACTAATAGCCTTCAAAATATCATCCAAATATATATAAAGTCAAAAGCTTTTGATATATCTATAAAGAAAATTAAACCATCTAACTTTTTATCATCTAGTTTAATTACATATTTCTATATGGAAAGAATATCAGTAATTATCAATGGATCTTTTGTAAACCATGTTGACTTGTATCAAAATCAACCGGTTATACAGATAATAATAAGTGACCCAGTATCAGTCGTTTTATTGTCTTCAAAATTAAAAGGAAAATAGAGATTTGTTCAAATCATGTACGTTGACTCTAAGGTTAATCTTTTGGTAATGGTTTAGTTATGGCTAGAATATCTGGTGTTATTTTTTCACTTTCAAACTTGTTTATAAAATGTAGAGTGTGAACAAGTAAAAGTTTAATGTATTTTAAAGTAGGAGCACAATCGATATACTAAGTGATATTTTGTATTTTAGATTTAACTTTTAACATAAATTTTATCAATGCGTCGCTGTCGATAACAAGTGCTGGTTCCTGGTTACCCGAAAAATCATTGGGATCCATAATATTACTTTTTTATATGCATAACTTATCAAATTGCCAAATGATTCTTACAATTCACAGAGAAATACACACTTTAGTTTTATCCACCGGTAATATGAATTTCAATTTCTCCTTATATTTACTGTAATCATTTACGAGTTTGTATCCTAGTCTAGGATAGCTCTATAATTTACCCAATATTATTCTTTCTGATCTTCGAAGTACTATCAGCAGTGATAAATTAATTTCTTTATCAATCAAATCTAACCTCGTTTTCAAAATAATATTGATAAGATTATACTTCAGTGTAATATCTCGTATAATTTTTAGTTTACATAATCGTTTAACGATTCGTTTCGATATAATATCCTTAAACTTAGCTGTATGAAATAAATTAGATAACAATTTTGAAACAGAGTAAACTAATTCATCAGTGATCATAAGGTAGAAGCTTTCGTAATAATAATTACACTTAACTCTCTGAAACGATTCAAGTTAATTCGGAAACATTGCACACGTGCATTCTCAAAATTACGTTTCTCGCTTTTACTAATCAAGTTGTTCCATTGTATTGTAATTTGTTTGTGATCCAATTCTTTAAAGTAATT
>JAQBSW010010741.1:0-22940 GCA_029291075.1 Eudiplozoon nipponicum | reverse complement strand
TCTCTTGACGGCACATCCGTATTTACAAAAATACCACTGGACGAGACAACGTTTATCTTTTGAGACCTTTTTAAAAATGATTACCCTATACACACCATTGACATCAAAGTCATCGTATAAGCATGTACAAAAAAACGTGCAATTTACATTTGAAGGGATATAGTAGCACCAGATCCATTGTGTTGCTATGGAAAGCTGCATTGTGCACCTCATTGCAGATTTATCATCTTTAAAAAAACGAGCCTAGAATGTACAATTGACTAGTGCTCACTGTACAAAAGTTATGAAGATGATATATTCTTGTTCATCTTAGAACCAGCAGACCCTTTCCAAATCCCCAAACAAGCAAATGGAGCCGCTCCAGACATTCAATTCAATCTCGGGGTAGAAAAAGACGATTGGTTTTCTCTTCATTGACATCAATCTCACTCGAGAACAAAATGAGGTTTTGAAACTGGCCATAAATATAAAATCCACATTTACCTGGCAATACATTCAATACAACAGCAGTTTGCCAAAATCGCTCAGAAGAAACTTAGTAAACAACCGAGCAAACAGAATCAGGATGATCGGCTCTGGACAAAAGATTGAGGAAGACCTGGCTACATCAGGAAAATTTTGCTAATGAACAACTTCCCAGAGCGATGCATTGATGTCATAATCAGACCACTGCAGATTCGCACTAGACAAGATAACGTCAAGCATGTTTTCCTAAACTTACCATTTAGAGGCGACGTACCAAACTCAATAATTGCACGCCAGCTGAATGGAATATCTAAGGAGAACTTTCCCTGTGTTATATTTAATATTACATTAAGTACACAGAGAATCATGAGGTTGGATGCCAAAGATCAATTGCAAATTCTCTCCAAATCATTTATAGTCTATAAATTCTCATTTACATGCGATAGCACATATATCGGGTGTACGAAGAAGCAATTTAATAACATAATCCAACAACATTTACCATGTAAATTGATTAACAAATTCTCGACACCGTCAGAAAAATTAGCTATTTCCGATCATATATTAGAAACGGAGAACCCAGGCAATTCGACCAATTTATCAATTCTACATAAAGCAAAATCAGAGAAATTATTATTTATTTATGAAGACTTTTATGTAAAACAACAAGCACCTGACCTAAATACTCAAAAGTTTCATCAACATGATATTTTAATCGACCGGCCAGGCATAATATTATTCAACAACAATTTCCTAATATCCAAGCAAGAACGACCAGGCCCTCGACTAGAATCAACAAACATTAAATCGGATTGACTACAAATCGAATTGGAAAAAATAAATGCGCATACGGTAAAAGATTTTTCCAAACAATATGAGCGATCAACACTGTAATCTACACATGGCTTTTACCATGTAAATAATAAAAATTTGAGCAACAAGGTAAAAGGAAAACTACACTCGAAAAAATAGCACTCGTATACGTAACAGCGAACAATGCGTAGAATTTTTTAATTCTCAAGCCATTTGTACAATAAGAACCACATCTCAGATTTTAATTTGCAATACAGCAAGAATGACCTTTACTGGCAAACAGACATACAAAAACACAAACGCATATACACATACCAATCAGTCAAAACAAGAAATATAAGTAAAAGCGAGTCAGATTGGTTGCCACCAGCAAAATCAATTGAAAACCCAGAATGTATATAAATGAAAGATTGTAGAGCGATATTCATTAATCTCGAAATAAATGGCCTTTATCCACTCTGTTATTAATGTGTATTTTATTCCAAATTAGAAATATATTGAAAATCATATAATATATTATAAATATAACTTATTTCGTAAGCATTGACTTCAATACCGCAACCTTTTGACATGATTTTTTACAAATATTTTTATGTATATGTAAAGTTTCGAGTAATTTGGAACTTAATGCTTGAAATGTGAAAATAATAAGACTTAGAATTACATCTATTGCAGTAATCTTTAAAACAATGTATACTGATTTAAATTAAGGCATGATTTCCCTTTACTAAATTATATGAGCGTATAGGCGTTCCTCGACATTTGCGATTTGAATTTCCCGGAAGTACTAGTACGACTTTATTATAAATTCGATCAATTTCAACATGACTGACAAAGTTGACTTAATACACCGCAATATATTGCTTTCGGGAAATTTCCGAAAAGGGTTTTCTATTTATTATAATTTTACTATTTCTGCCTGGGATTCTGTCGACCTACATATGACGAAACGTATAATTATTAATCTAGATAACTGTTTATTTGTCAATTTCAAGTTTTAATTTTACGTTTTCGTCCATGTGTGTAAAATTTTATGACTGTGAGTATATTTTTGGTAAATTCAAACTAAATAACCAACGGCGTCTTATTTATTTTTTGAAATTATCTTAATTAATTTAGTTTTTTGTTTGTCTCGAATTTAATACGAACGCATTTTATTGAGAAACACTATTATAGAAATTAAAACATTTACTAATAAATACTAGATGTTGCATTAATGCGATTAAGGAGAACCAAAATATTGCATATAGTTATTCGTTAATTCGACAAATATTATCTTCGCTTCAATAAATTTTATGTTTCTTTATAGAATATGTTCTGGTATAACAATGCTCGGTACTTCGCTTTAATTTTGTTTTGTGAAATTGGTCAGTACATATCATGCAATAACGATAATACATAAAATTGCTATCGCACTTTTGTTAAACTGTTCCCGCTGATTTCGCAAATTTATCATTAAATATTTTCCAGATGTAAGTAAAATATCAAGGGCATTCTTCTTATTTTGTTTCTACCAAATGGTGTATAATATAATAGCTAATGTGTACAGTATCGCTTAGCCTTTTGGAACACATCAAATATACATAAATATTTATCGAAGAAAACTGCCATTATTTCGTCCTGCTGTGATTCACTTATGTTGTCTCTGTTTATTTCACTAATGAAACTATTTTTGGGAATTCATTAAGACTGTTATTGTGTTAAATCACGCGTAGCGGTATTTCGAATTTGTAAGCGAAATTTAATGAGCAATTGCTTTTCGGAATATTTATTTTTAATAGCTAATTTAGTCCAAAAATATGTCTATATTGTGTTTGTTTATTTAGTTGTATTAATGACAGTAAGGATATATTTCCTAAAGGGATTTAGACATTAATGCTTCTATTATAAAACTCAAATACATTGAATTGCATTAATAAATTCGAAATCTTATAAGTGTTTTACAGTATGTTTTGTTTTGTTCGCAGGGTAACGTTTTAGAATATTTTACAAGCTGTAGAGGCTCCTAACCTATTCGTGTCTGAGAAACCCATAGATGCCAGATCGCTTGTAGTCCTAAAATTTACAATAGAATCTGAAAAGCTTATTTTTTATTCACATCTGCTAAATTGAAACCTGCCATGTCTTGCACTATCTTGCTAGTGTCCGCTAATTTAAGATCAGCATCCATTTCTGTGAGGTTTAATTATTAAAATGACACTACATGTTACGCAAATCGGGATGAGAAACCTGTCTCCCACAAAACACCCAAACAATTAATCTGGAAGGAGATATACGTGAACAAAAGAATTATTAAATTACCTGTTCAAGAACGTCCTTTCTATACGTGCTTCAATAAAGAATATATGACAGTATGAGCGGATATATATTGTTTATGTTGTACAGTCTTTAATGAGGAAAATGTGATAATTGCAGCAGACCAAAGGAAGATACAACCAGTCGAAAACTAAAAATGGCGTACAATTCAAAGTCAAATATTTAAACAAAGAATGTTCTGGAAAATAAAAGAAAATATTCGTTTTAAATAAAATTCGTTACAATCAGCCATGGTGGTTTAAGTTTTTCAGTTAATATTACTTTACATTTGGCGGAGGATTTATCTTCATCCACATACACCACCTTCTAAAACAAAAGACGGCTAGTAATAAATATAATCATGATTCTTCGGCTGTAGTTGCACTCTTCCACAACGAGTTGTGCATAATGGCGCCCCTGAAGTCGTCATTGTGTCAGTACAGTTGACACTGGTTCTTCCGTATCATCTGGTATAGCCAAACAGTTTTCATTCTGTGAACTGGTAGAATAAGATTTTACTATATTAGACATCGCGTCTTCTGAGTTCTGCATTTCGTTATGTGCCTGTATGGTGGGATTGCACACATCATATTCACCCATAGAACGATGGTCATTCAACTCATCTGTTAATTCAGTCATACTGTCTATCCAGATAAACCGGGGAATACAACGATCCAACGTAACACAATCCTCAATGCCATTTATCTCTATGATGACATTCTTGTCAGTCATCCTCTTGACCTTGTATGGAACTTTATAAAATGGTGTCAGGCAATTCTTCCTATTTTCATTAGATACATACACATGCGAAGCCGATCTTAGATCAGACGACACATAACATTTGGTTTTTGCTTTTCTAGTCTTGGTCGGAGCCAAACGACACATCTTATCTCTAAGTGGTCCTACGAACGAATCTACATAACTAGAAGCCCAATCAAGACTACTTGGAGTTTCTATTAGAAGATCTCCAGGCAACCTTAATGGTTCTCCATAAACCAGTTCTGCTATTGAAGTACCTAATTGTGCCCTATATCTGTTGCGCATGGCGAGTAGTACTATAGGAAGATCGTGTATCCAGCTTGTTCCACTAGTACTTCCTAACGCGGCTTTCAGTTCACTATGCAGCCTTTCTACCATCCCATTTTCTCGTGGGTTGTACGTGCTAGTATGCAATACAATTGTTCCCATGATGTTGAGAGATCTTTCGAAAATTTCGGACATAAATTGACTACCGCGATCACTATTGACCTATTGCGGAACACCATAACGCGATATCCATTTATGTAGAATCGAAAACAAGACTTCTTGCGCTGTCATGTCTTTTAAAATCGCCACTTCGAATTGACGACTAAATCAATCTACCATAATTAGCAAATATTTGTGGCCATTAACCTCGGGCATTTCGACAATGTCTATATGTACGTGTCTGAACCGTCCAATTGGTATCCCAATATTCTGTATCTCGGTTCTGGTATGTCTCCACACCTTACACGTTTGACACTTGGCACAGGCTCTTACCCATACCGTATGTCTTTAGACATGTGCGGCCATACATATCTGTCGTTGATCAATCGAATGGTGGCTTTAATGGAAAGATGACCCATGTCATGTAACACTTGGATAATCTTGGCCCGTAACTCCAACGGCACATATGGTCGTGGTTGACTTCTAGACGTTTCGCATAACAACCACTTGCCACTTATGAGCTTACGAACATATCCTGGCCTTTTGGACAAAACTAACGCAAAGGGATACGATCCTTGCGGACCATAAAATATCATCTCGACATCGGCTTCATTCGGTCTGCTAAGTGCATCGGCTACCAGATTCTCCTTACCAGCAATATTGGACACAGTGAAATCGAACTCTGCTAACCGTGTTATTTGGGAATTTACTCTAAGAGAGTAATTAAGGCTAGCTGTTTTACCAAGTATGCTGATCAACGGCTTATGATTGGTCAATAACTTAAACTTATGTCCGTCTAAGTAATGCTCGAAGTGTAGCACTGCGGCATAAACTGCTAGAAGCTCTTTGCCACACGTATCATAATGTTTCTCTCGATCATTAAGCTTACGGCTATAAAATCCAATCGGTCTTACTATGTCCTGATCTCTTTGCTGTAGCACTGCCCCTATTGCAACATCTGAGGCATCTGTGATTAGCTCGAAAGGTTTCTCCCAATCTACAGGTGCTAATGTGGTTATGTCACTTAGCATTTTCTTGGCCTACTGGAATTTTTCTCAGTCTTCTGGACTCAAGTTTATAGACCAAGACTTCTTGATCGTGCTCTTTTCACGAGTGAGATGGCGTGTTAACGATCCAAGAATTCCGGCTAGACCTGGAATGAATCGACGATAATAGCTGATCATGCCCAAGAACCTTCGCAACTGGCGCACGGTTCGGGGTTTCGTTACATCCTTTATAGCTTGGATCTTATCTTCCAAACGTTTAATTCCGTCTATGGAAAGTATATGACCAAGGTATTTAACTGAAGAGCAACCGATATTACTCTTATTAGGTTTGACCACTAATCCATATTGTTCCAGCCTGGTCAAAACCGTTTCCAAATGCGTGCGATGTTCATTTCGTGAGCGACTAAAAATAATTATGTCGTCTATATATACTCTCGCAAATGGACAATTCTGAAGGATTTCTTCAGCCAAACGTTGGAATGTCTGACTGGCGTTTTTCAAACCAAAAGGCATTCGAAGAAATTCATGCGATCCCCCTCCTGGAAATCTGACTGCGGTGAGTGGTATCGAGCTTTCTTCTATTGGTATTTGATAGTACGCTTTCTGGAGATCTAAAGTTGAATAAACCTCATATCCCATTATATCTCGGAGTAAGGTACTCTGGTTAGGGAGAGGATAAGAATCATCCTTCGTCTTCGCGCAATTGGTGAAATTCGGACAAAGCAACCTGTTGCTTGTGTTGTGCCAATGGTTGAGCCTTTGGTTAACAAGTCAACGGAGCCACCAATTCTATTAGGTGTTCTACTCCTGTATTCAGACCTATCCTTTTGGCACTGAAAGGTTGAAACACTGCTAGGTGCTTCTCGATTATATCAGCAAAGTCATGTGCGACTGTTGGACGAGGTAAGAGGACTGTTCTAACTGCCGACACGTTAGACTCAGTATGTGTTGATGTCCCTACGCTTTCTGCGATAGTCCTGGCTATGGGATCTAATGTCAGCTTAAAATGGGTCAAGAAATCCATGCCAATGATATGGTCCTTGACATCGGCTACTAGAAAATTCCAACGGAAGGAAGATTTCTGGCCTAATGTTACCGACATTTCTTTCATCCCTTTTACTTCAATTGGACTACCGTTAGCAGCCCATAGTTGATAATCAAACGTGGGGTAATCTGCTTCCACCACGTCTGACCTAACTATGCTTACCTCAGCACCCGTATCGATGAGACATTCTAATCCAGATAATTCATCTTTTATAATGAATTTGTTGCTGGATAATCCGGCAATGTTTTCCAGATCTCCGCTTAGTAAGAATCAGAATCTCTTGCCCTCTGTATCGGTGCTAACGGGCCCTGTCGCATTTTTAATCTTTGCCTTATGTATGCCTTTTAAAGGCATATCTGGAAGCCTTTGCAATGAAACCCCCCTACGGCTCCTACTAGCTCGAGTTTTATGCTTTACCCGGTGATGGATTTACAATATTATAAGCACATAATATCATTTGGACATCTCCGACTCAACTTGAATGTTTTTCAGATTTATACCACGGTAGACTTAAAATTCTTGGATTGGCGTTCGCCATATTTTGTAGAGCTCCAAACCTATTCAGTCAAGAAAGCCATAGATACCAGATCTCTTGTATTCAAAACTTACAGTAGAATCAGTAATCTTATATTTTCATTCACATCTAGTAAATTCAAACGTGCAATACCACCACTAACTTGCTAGTGTCCTCAAATTTAAGATCAAGAATCCATTTCTGTGAAGTCTAATTATTAAATGACACTTAATAGTAGATAATGGATTTGAAACCTGTCACGCACTAAAACACCCAAACAATAATCTAGAAGGAGGTATACCTGAACAATAGAATTATTAAATTACTGTTCCAGAACGTCCCTTCTATACGTGCTTAAATAAAAATACAAGACGAACAGGCAGATATATATTGTTTATGTTGATCAGTCGTTAATGAAGTAAATATGATAATTGCAGCAGACCAAACGAAGATACAACACGTCGATGACCGTGGCACTCGAAAACTGAAAATGGCGTACAATTCAATGTCAAGTATTTAAACAAAAAATGTTCTGGAAAATAAAAGAAAAAATTCTTTTTAAATAAAATTCGTTACAATCAGCCATGATAGTTTACATTTATCAGTTAATGTTACTTTACATTTGGTGGAGGATTTATCTTCCTCCCCAAAGGTATATCTATTTTAATATCATTTTGCGCGCAAAATCCGAAGCATGCTTAAAAAATACATATGGTTGACATTATTCCTCCTCCATTTACTGCATCTAAACCTTGATTAAAATAACGCGCTCTAATGTTTCTAATGGGAATGTGAAAAGATATATTTGTATAACTCAACATGTTTTTGAGCGTGGCCGACCGATTTACTTTGTTTAGAATGCAAGTTCATAACTTAGGCTCATAATTCTTTAATCAATAAATTCATCTATTCTTCGCCTGGATACATTTCAAATAGGATTATGCCTCGTCTGTTTACCGGTTTTTGATTAAATTTTGATGTCTTAATCGTTTTTCCATAATCTTTAACTTAAATTAAATCTTAATTTTTCCTATTTCGATGATGAATCTGTAACTATTTATATAATCAATTATTGTAAAATTTCGATTAATTAGTACGACGGTCCTTTTTTCTATATCATAATAATTATTACAGCCAAATTTTCAGATGTTGATTTACTAAACATTATAACTAGGGAGGCCAACTTATATATATGAGACTAATTGCACATATCTATGTGATGAGGTATCTTTTTATGTTGTACATTTCCCAATATTATTATCTATTTTAACGAACGTGCGTGGTTTGAATCCAAATAATGATACATTATTCTTTTTTACACTTATATACTTCACATGTTCTAAGACCTTTAGAAAATGAAGTAGCACCTGTTTTTCTCGTAACATAGTGCTTAAAGGAATTTTTATTCCTTTGCTTTACTAAAGACGATAAAATTTAAGCAAATGAATCCCGATTTTAATTCACATGAAACTGTTTATCATGCGACATCATGCCACAATCAGATTATATTGCATATTTTGAGTGGTTAATGAAGCAGATTATGCCATGTTTCTTAATTCCAAAAGAGCAAAATTAGTATTGAAGTTTCTATTTTGAATAAAATTGTAACGAGAAGAAGACGTCGGACTTAATGTCAGTTAACAAGAATCAATATTCTTTTCTCGAAAATAATCAGTTTTTAAGTTAAGACAACAAACGAGATGTGCAGTGAGCTCTTTTTGTAAATTGGAAAAGCTCATACGACTTCCAAATTTGCGGTAGTAATCATAATTTTTTGGCACTTAAATAATAGTGGATAGTTGTTTTATACAAATAAAATATACTTTTAAAAAGTTTGCGTCTATAAAACCACCGTGCGGATTTAGAGTTTTAGGCAGATCAAACAATATACATAATGACTGCTACCAACAATTACGAAGGGTTCATATGCAGTTTATTTGAGATAATTATAACGCATGCAACATTGAATGAGTAATTGCGCAATCAGTGCAATTTACTTAAGCAGGGCGAGATTTATAATAGCAATAAACTCATTTACAAATGCATTTTTCACTGGCGTGTCAATACCAGGAGCTTTTACTAGGCGCTAAATCCCCTTTATATTTGGTCAAGTAATATGGAAAAATCTGACGGAAATATGTATACAAAAAAAATTAATTCATATAGCATCTGTGATGGTGCATATTCAGACTGATAACACAATGTAAAACATACACAGAGCTTGTAAAATATACAAAAGCTATATTTACAAAGTAGATTAATTTCCACAAAAGAATGCATCCCAAGAAAACAAGAATTTTACCGATATGGCTCTTGAAAAAATACTAATCACATATTTCACACGGCAAATCAATATACTCTGCCCTTCTTTAACATTAGCTAAAATATTTCGCACCAATAATGCGACCATTTAAATCAATATTTAAATGTGAAATACAGTTCTTTTCGGAGAAATAATGTATATATACAATTTTGTATAATTGTTTGCGCACCAAGCAACACATATTATTAGAAAAAAAACAAATGGAAAAACCACAGTGTGCATAAACGAATGGCGTTATTTCTTGATCACATACATTTCCCGTTTACTGGCGAATCAATAATAAGCCCCTTACGAACTTTAAAATTTATCAAGTAATCTCTATTCATGTGCATACAAACATCATCAGGAATAACATCATTTAGTGTATACGAAAATGCAGATTCAAAGAAAGTTCGCTATATACAATATATACCGAACCTGTTAATTACACCCTAAATAATCGTTGTCGATAATTAAATATATAGCCATACTATGGCAAAGTATACGCTCCGACAGATGAGTGGCCACAAGGCACGACATATTTCTGAATATGAGATTACACTTTTCGTCCCTGCTGATTTCTGTTTATTATAAGGTCTGTATATTATCTTACCTAACACAAAATACATAATTGCCGATGTATTAATTCTCCGCATCAGGAAGAGGGTCCAGGTTTAGAATGATAAAACATAGCAATTTAAATGCCAATTTTAAATTAATTGTCGAATACACGTTTGCAATTGCGTTATTAATAATTGTAACTTTACACGTGTTCTCCGGACATCGCATTTAATTAGAATTACTAATGACTATAACAGAAAGTAGTAAGCCACATGAGAATCTTAATAAATAAAAAAACAGCAGCCAAATTAAAGCAAATATATTACGCATGTACAGGAATTGACCTAGATGTGCAATTAATGCACACAGATGACAGTTTTTTTTAAAACTTTTTTCATATTGTCTTCATATGTATATTGTTTTTATTTGATTATCTTTAGAATTTAACTACAAGGTAATGTTAAATTTGATATGCTTTTGAAGAATATAAGAAAGAATCTGTTTTTACATCTAATAAAATTTCTTCTATCCGCACCTGGAGAATGTAAAATATATTGTACAATTGATAAATGATTTCATATTTACCGAGAAATGTTATAACTGATATTTTTAAACGCAAAAGTGTGTAAATGTAATCAAGCAATTTTTGGTCATTCTTTACTCAATTTCGCAATTTTGAAGAAATTTAATATATCATGATATCTGAAGTTTTGATACCATATATCGACTCGCCAACTGTAATGTTGGTAAATTTGCAGGCTCGGAATATTTTGTATATAGTTATTTGGCTTTAAAGTTGTAGATATATTTTATCGTCACATTGTACCTCGCGAAGTAATTTCTCTGTCACATCCGTCTAAACCTGATTTAGGTTTGGCTACATAATCCACAGGTTCAAAGCCTAACAATTCTATGAATATAAGCGTTTATGGCATCTAAGTACATTCCGGCGAATTACGTTTAAACTAAAGATGCTTCCATTTCATGTTAAACATTATTTGATTAATTAATCAATGATACACTTGTGTCAAAATTCTCGTTAACTAAACTCCTTGGATAAAATTCTTCCCCAAATATATGCTTATATTGAATGGTTTTGTTATGAAAAAAATTAACATCAGCTAATGAATATCGTTGACATACGTACATATTTTCCCACTAATATAATTACTAGTAATTATGTTTCATGTTCAGGTCCTATCATATTTTATATTCCATCTTTAGACAGTTGGGAAAATATGACAATCAAATCTATCACTATTTTTGAATTTTTATATATATATATGAGTTATATATATATATATATATATATATATATATATATATATACTCAATGTCAATGGGTAGAATATACCACCCTGATTGAAAATGGTATACACGTAATTTGTGATTCCATGTTCATTACCTAAATATTAAACACATCGCTAGCAGCATTTGTCATGTTTCTGCAAAACATTACAAGATTTCATTGAAATTCCTTACAAATATGTCATCAATTTATTTAAACCATGACCATTACCATAATATCTAAGATGTATCATCAATAAAAAACACGATGAATGAATTCGAGCCTATTTTAAATGCAGAATTATCAATGAATATAGACAAAGACGACTCACATTTCCCACTAAGACCAGATGTTCCCGTGACTCAACTGATGAAAAAACAATCATAAATAAATTCATGTAAATTAACTGAAAGTTGTTAAGTTTCCTGTTTAAAAACACAGATTTAAAAAACAAACTTCATAATGAAATAAGATCTAGTGTCATGAAAATGGACAATTGTCTTTATTAAGAAACTTGATTCCAAGTGTGAATATTTTTGAATAAATCTGGTTAAGCCTTTTATTATATTATGAAATAAATGTCTCAAATACGCTGCCTTAAAACCCAATGGTTTTTAAATTCTCCAAGTTTAATCAACGAGCTTGAGATTTGCATCAGTCTTGTTGTATCTACCTTGTCGCGCATAGGAGTAAAATATCCTTCAGTATGAAATACTAACATCATTAAGCAACTAAGTGTATTAACATATTTGTCGTGATTGAATTCGGCATTGTGAATCCATTTTTTGTTATATTTATAACTTAGATAAATCAAGCTTGTCCTCTTAAAATAAGTATCATTTCCAATGCAAATACGCAGTTGTGCGTCTAAACATAGAATTTGTAATTTATAATTAATTAGCTGGTCAGCAGACTGATTTCTTCCTTATTTTGAACACTTCAATTGGTTTCTAAAAAATTCTGTAAAAATGCCTCAAAGCTGAACTTATGCTATGGTAAATTTCATTATAAACACTATCGAGAACGTCACTGTCATGCCTTCAAAAATAAAGGCCTTTCACTGACGTTTGCAATTTAAAGTAAAAAATTAATTTTAAAATATGTGTACCAATTGTGATCATAGGTGGATGACATTGACAAATACGGGTTTGCAATTGAATTTAACATCTTTCTCGACTGAAGAAATTGGAAATCGTTAAATAATTCATCTAAACATGTTCTTGATCATTAATTTTAAATGTGACATTATAAAATTTTAACTAAAGGAGTACATATTGACGTGAATTTATTTTATCCATACAATTTCATATTAATCGTTATTTATATTAAAAATAAGAAGGGTTGTTTCTTGGAAAAATATATTATCAACATAAATTGATTTATATGTTTCACAGCGAATCAGTAGTTTTTTATAAATCATATTTCGAATTCTCTGTTAAAAACAGAATAATGGTTGTTTTTCATAATAATAGGTCTTTATAAATCTCAAAATCAACTGTTTTTTTATATTCGAATTACCGAACCATTCAACAAAGATATATCAATGTACAAAAAAATGTGCGAACGGAATCAGCAATGAAAAACAAAAAGTTTGCCTTCTTAAAGCCACATTTCTATATTCTATCCTTAACACAAGAGCACTTGTAAGTCTTCGAAATCAAATGAGTTTTGTTCCACCTAAGAAGTTTTTTGTAAAAGCCCGTGTATTCGGGTTCGCTTAACTACAAAATCATATATATGATCCTTCTTTGAATTTTCATCTGGTAATGAAATTTATTCCACGAATGCTCAATCATTTTCAAACACTTTTTGCATAGCATCAACGTACAACTATATAAATCAATAAGTTCAAATAAGGTATAATAGCTAGTTTGTTAACAAAAGGATTACGAAAAAGAGTGAAAATATGTTATTTTTATATGAGAGGTAGAAACTTACTTTAACTAAACGACAAGAAAGGGCATCACAGCAAGATTACGTTTCAAATTAGACAACGCGAAGGGAATAATTGTGTAAAACGGTATTCAAAGCCACTGCGAGAGGATCTTGTGCTTAAAACTCTACTTAAGTTTAATCTTCAAAATAATTGACAGGTTAAGTCAGAAGTTGATCAACCTATTCTGCGATATTTAAATGTGAGTAAAAGTAAAATAAGAAAACCTAATATATTCGCTTTACATTTAAACTTTTAATAAGAATATTTAACATTGCCGATTTATTATCTCCTGCTTACATCATAATATTCAATGTATACTTGTTTATTCGGACTGAAAAAATCCCGAGCCATTATAAAATGTTTTCGACTATATTTCATTCACTTTTTTGAGGCATTCTGTATTTGCAATTTTAAGCAGGGCTAGGTTTACAATCTTTCAATTAGAACCCCCACATTAATTAATGGGTCAGGTGTTTATATCAAGACCGCAACCTTGATTATAATATTTGTTATCACCACTGCGCAACCAATAAATGTTCGTTTTTGATAAAAAAGATGATAAAAGTGGGTCTTTTTCTATCAGAAAATGAACAATAAAATTTTAGTGAAAATAAATAAATTGATAGTCATCCAATCTCAAAATTTGAGTTGGTAAATGTGCTCAAACATGAAACGCAGGCAAGGTAAGCTCAGATCCCGACATACTATACTATTAACGAACCAAATTTTCTAATGATCAACGCCTGTAATTTTCATTTTTTGGAAACATGCTAAGAACAAAATAACTTGCGCACCTCCGAGAAGCAAGTATTTATAAAAGAGTAAAACTTAGTGTTATTAAATGATTTTATAGTTTGGTAAAGCTTGGGTGGATATTTTCAGCGTGCAATCATGATATCAAAAAATATATTAAACATCGTTTTCGCGAGTTAGAATTCTCAAAATTATTATTGAATAAATAATTTGACGATTGTTCAAAATTACTCTGACGTTCAATCGGATTTATTTATACGTCATCAAAGGAAAATGTACCCACATAATATGCATTATTATTTTTCTGAAAAAATATATTTCAATTCCGTTAAAATGATCTTCAATTATGTTTGGAAGCTGACATTTTAAAATACATTTGTATAATAAAACTAACGTCGTGAAATTCATTTTTTGAATCAAGGACAAATGTTGATAAAATTTCCGATAGCAATGTTTCTCCAAGTATTATTTGTGTTGCAACTAAACAATAGGATGATTTCGAAATTTGAAAATGGCGCTTCATTAAATAAAGAGTGAAATTTCGAGGATTAAATATTTTAATTTTGTTTTTGATCATTTATTTATTACCAGTAAGAAATTAATTTGAAATGTATTAATTTCATTTATTGTACTCATTCCATCCGAACAATTTTGTAAAATAAATGATCAACTTAATTTTTTAATTCTATGGAATTCTATAATCCCACATTCATATATATGTTTATATTACATGGTTATTCCTTCCCATGTTGGTATATATACAAGACCAAACGCGATCACTCAAAATTGAAAAGTACGGCAAACAAACTGAAGAGGAAAAACAGATGCACATAAGTTAACAGAAATTTATAAACAATATGAGTGTCCAAAACTGCTATCGGCACTTCCGCTGTTACAAGTGAACTAAATGCATTTGTGCAAAAGGATAAAACGAAAGAATACACTCGGAAAAATGGCACTCGTACACGTAAAAGCGACCAATGCCAACGGATAGTTAACTCTCAAGCCATCAATACGATAACGCCCAGATGTCGGATCACCATTTGCAATACAGCGAGAATGACCTTTACATGAAAACAAGCACATACACAAAGACACAAACGCATACACATTTAACAATCAGCCAAAACAAGAAACATAAATAAAACCTAGTTAGATTTGATGCAACCTATATAATCAAATAATAAAACTAAGAATATATATGAATAAAAGATTGTAAATCAAAGTTTAGTAATCTCAAAATAAATAGACATCATCCACTATGTTATTCATGTGTTTTTTCTTCCTAATTAAAAAAAATATTGTGTAATGTTCGAAGTCAATGGACATAATAAAGATTATTAAAGAGCGAAGGCCTACCCGTATGGAATCAAAATATTGTCAATTGAGTGCTAAAGAGAAATAACCAAAAACCGACGAATAAACTTCTAAGTCGCTTATTTCTTAACGTCATCGAAGACAAACAATCAAAACTGCAAAATGATTAGAGAATCATTCAATCACTGGATTGTCAAATTGCAAGACTGAATGACTGTGAATACACTGCTCTTAAAACGAAAATAAAAATGTTGATGAAAATAACAGCTGACAAACAAACTAAAGACCCCACAAGGGACCTCGACAAATTTCCTACACAATCTGAATTTCCTACAAACGCAGACGAATTTTATCATAATTATTCAAAAGTGCTCTTGTCAAAACACCAAAAGAATTATTTTACTTGGCAGCAAAATTCTGCATAGTCAACAGAGAAACCCAAGTGAACGCGACATTATTGGCATTCAGGCTGGAACGGAAAATTTTAACAATGAATTAAGAAAAAACGCATCCTCACATAAATTCGATGTCCAAGGACTGAATGTTGAGATGGTTAGCGCACTAGAACTACACATGAAGGAATTTAAAGGCAGCCAAATTATGACAAAAAAAATAACATAGACGAACACCGAAAACGTCAATCAGACAAATCCATACGACTTGCCACAACCGATAAGGGATCAGGAGTTGTAATACTTGGAGCCGACGCTTAAATAAACTCAAACAAGACATTAAGCAGTAAGATGAGTCAACAAATATCGATTCAAAAATAAATGCAATAATATAAAATGAAAAAAACCCGACTTATCATAAGTGGCTTATTCCGATATAAAGTCAAAATCCGTCAGAAGAAACACCGAAAGGTTGTACGGCGAATCAAATCTCATAAAGCCGTGACAGCCTCAGGAGCTCCGTCGATATGGTCTATTATGTCAATGATCAACGCTCCGCAACATAAACCAGCTTAGTTTCTCCGCAAAATCTTTCAACCAAGGCAAAACATCAAAAACGCAAAACTATTAAGGACTCATTCGAGCTAGCAGATGAACTGAAAGGCAAGAACTTTTTACAGAATAAAATGAGCTCGCTTCACGCCTCGTCCTTTTTGTCAAACATAACACAGGGTAATAAAACGGAGATCTTGGGAGACCTTAATAAAAATGAATTTTATGATTTCCCTTTAGAAACCAATGACATCAAATACCTCATATTATCATGTAGAGAAACTTGCAATTTCTATTTGAAGGGATATAATACCGCCATATCAATGGTGTAGCTATGGGGAGCTACATTGCACTCCTCCTGACAGATGTATTCAAGTATCATCTTGAAAAAAGAGCCTAAAATATATAATTGACCAATGCGCACTCTCTTAAAGGTATATAGATATATTGTTGTTCATATCGGAAGCAGCGGACCCTTCAGAATTCCTCAAACAAATAAATGGAGCCAATCCGGACGCCAAATTCACTCGCAAAGTAGAGAAAGACAATAGTTTTCCCTTCCTTGTTATCAAAATCACTCAAAAATAAAATGGGGATTTGACACCGGCCAAATATAGAAAATCAACTTTCAGCGGGCAATACATTCACTACAACAGCATTGTGCCAAAATCCCACAAAAGAAACTTGGTCAACAATCTAGCGATCGTAATTAAGATGACCTGATATGAACATATGATCGAGGAAGAACTGGGCTACTTGAGGAAAAGTTTGCTAACAAAATTACCTAGGGCCATTAATTGTTGCCAACATCAGATCTCGAAGATTCGCACAAGAGCGGATACCATCAAGCAGTCTTTCGTAAACTTACCATATAGAGGCGACGTACCAACGGCCGCTGAATAGAATAACTAAGGAGAATTTTCCCAGTGTTAAAGTTAATATCACCTTTAGTGCACAGATAATCATGAGGTTGGATGCCAAATATTAATTTCCAATTCTCCCCAAATCATACATAGGCTACGAATTCTCATGTATCTGCTCCCGCAGATATATCGAACGTACAAATAAGCAACTGATAAAAACAACCCAGCAACATTTAGCACAGAAATTGATTAATAAAGGCCTGGCACCGTCAGAAAAACCAGTTTTTTCCGAGCATAAATTGGAAACAGAGCACCCTGTCAACTTGACCAATTTCTCAATTCTACATAAAGCAAAATCAGAAACATTATTATTTACTTATGAAGCACTTTATATAAACCAACAAGCACCTGGCCAAAAGATTCAAAAGTTTCGTCAAAATGATATTCTAATCCACTGACCACGAATAAAAAAATTCAACAATAATTTACTAGTATCCAGGCAAGACCGAACACGCACTCGACAAGACTCAACAAACATGCAATCGGATTGGCCAAAAGCAGACGCACACATGGTGACAGAAGTTTTCAAACAATATGAGCTTTCAACACTGCAATCTGAACTTGTGCTGTTACCAAGTGAAGAAAACAAATTTGCGCAAAAGTGTGAAACGAAAGACTACACTCGGAAAAATAGCACTCGTACACGTAGCAGCGTACAATGCGAAAGATATCAATAAAAAATGACCAGATTTCAGACATCACTTTGCAATACAGCCAGAATAACCTTTACATAAAAACGCATACACATTTACCAATCAGGAAAAACAAAAAATATAAAAAAACGAGTCAGATTGCTGCCAGTCACATAACCAAATGAAAACACAGCACTTTCGAAATTTCATTTCCGCTTGCCTAAATCCTGTTTCATTTTGTTTTTTTAAAGTGAGACGTATTTGTTTATCTCATTTTTTGCTTCCACATATAACCATTATATTAATTGCTAATTAATGTAATCATACGGACTATATTTCAACATGACATTGCGCAATTGCAGACGTGTATTTGACAAATAATATGATGTTTAATTTGAATTTTCCCTTTTGTCGAATAAAAAGCAGTCTGGTCCATCGAACTACACAGGTTAGACGGAAATCTCGTCCAAATTTTAGGCCAGCGTCTTAAATTGAACACCCACCGTAATTCAGATGCAGTGAGTACAAGTGTTAATTGTGATCCAATCTCTTCTCTGCTTTTCCGGAACTAAAATCCTCACTAAAAAGGACATTAATTTTATTCACTTTAAAGTATTTTCTCAATTCTTGTTTCTTTTTTATGGCTTGCATTCGAAAATAATTATTTACTGACTTATTCGCATGAGTCAAATTGCTTTTTTTCGCTATTAGTAAGTTTTCTTCATTTCGGTGTTTTTTTATTTTTGTCATTATGAAAAAATGTTACGACGTGACAGTAAAGGTAGCTTCACAATTAAATTCGTGTATATATAATAAAATATATTTCATGTTCTGGAAGAAATATGATTTGCAAACCCGGAAGGAATGTTGCAAATAATAAAATTGTCACGAACTTATAGGCGATCAATTGAATAACAGCCTTAAAATCAAATGTATTGAACAATTTCAGTTCCAAAATTATTTTAATTCTTCAGCTTTCAGAGTTTAATTGACCAACGCCAACTTTAGGTATCTTATATATGCATCCTTACGCTGTGATATTGCAACCAGTTTACTTGCAATTGAAGTCAAACTCTTCTGAAAATTGTACAAACAACATAAATATTTTTTTCGCGCAACGAAAAAATCTTGAGGATCAAAAAGTCATTCTAAGATTGTTAAAGTTATGTGTTCTATTTGAAAATGCTCTGGTTTATTTTAATGTAAATCATTAAAATGTTTGAAAATGATCTAAATAATTACTTGAAATTAATTAGAAATATTAAATTCATTCGGAACGATTAAGCATTGTAAAAATTGTGCCTTAAAATAAAATTTAGATTTATTATTATGTTTATAATTGTTTTCTCATTCAAATATTCTACATAAACGAATACGGAAAATTTAATAGTTAAATTAATATTAAAAATGATTACAAATGTGGATGATTCACAATATCCAAATTTAAAATCTCTTTCATTATATGGATCTATGAACTTATTATTTTATTACTAAATGACAATTCGTTGTTATATTACGACGTTGGGGAACAAAGAAGCCGCAGTATCATAAGACATTTACCAGTTATTTTAATACACTGCACGAAGAATGAATTGCAAAAATGTTGAAATAAATAAGAGAAGCATCATTAATCATGTAAAACGTAGAATAAGTAAACCCACTACATTTTTTTAAATATCGAAATTGCTGTCTCGTAATACTTGGTAATAAAACAAAATATAACTTTAACGCATATGAAATTAATTTTAGCAGAATCTCTACTTACATCATGAGATAGAATCCTACACTGACAAAGTACATTAATAATTTTTAATTTGCTGCATTAACAATCTTTAAATATCATCATTTTTGCACGTAATAAACATCGGTCTAATGCGCGTATTATACACATAAGTGATAAAAATATTATTAGGCAAAAAGCATACTCTAAAGTTTGAACTAAATCTACTCGTGTATCCAAATAAACCGTCTGTAGTTGAAACAGTATATACATTAGCTTTGAATAAAATAAAGTTTAATTCAATATTTTTGTAGAACATTTTTTTACATATAATAATACTAAATTTAGTATAAATAAATTAAATTGTGTCTGAAATACACCTAATAAAAAGAGAAAACAGTTATTGAAAAATGATGATATACTAGCTATATATTTCAGAAATTTCCAAAATTATCCATTTAAAACAACTTGATTTTAATTAAATGAAAAACATAGCTCGAAATAAATCTTGCCTTTCCAAATAAACATATTGCTGGATTAAATAGCTCATAGCCAATAGAGAAGTCATCAGCACCTAGCCTATGAGAATGTCAAGCAGACGTTAAGTGAAGGGTGATTCTGTTAAAGCATAGAAAACACACAAGAAAACAAAATCTGAGCAACTAATGGATACGTGCCATGCTCTCGAGATCACAATTCTCGATGACATGACCACATGATGACAGGTGAAGATGGTGTAATTGCCATATATACACGACAGCACACACACACTAGATGATGATCAGCTTAGGAAATGCAGGAATCCCGGTGGCGAGCCCAGCAACTAACCGCACCACCACATGGACCCATTACAAGGTGAGGCCAATCTCGATTCAGACTACTTTGACGGCGAATGGATCGACAATGTTGCTTTATTGGCCAAGGTTTGCAGTATAATGAGACGAGGGCTCAATTTTTTTTGATGACGCGGACTAAAAGATATCCTGCATTAGAACAATATTCGCAGCAATGTCAGAGCCTGCAGCGTAACGTCAAGCAGCGCCTGACACCAGATCGGAATGACAGGCTTACAGAATTGATGAGCCAGATGTCTCCTAGGTAGCCGCACGCCCCCCCCAGCTATTTAGGGAGATGGAGCAGAAAGCCTCTAAATTCAATCTATCCAAGGAAATCTTAAAGCGACTATTAATTCAGAAGCATCCTCCGGCGCTCCAAGAGATGGCCACGTTTCTGCGGAAATCCGTCGAATTGCAGTAGAGACTAATCACCCCAAAATTGTTGGGTACCCGATGTCTGATGGCTCGAAGCATGTTGCTTTCGCGGTAGAGCGCAATCAAACTATTGTCTTTACAGCGACGGCCAGCAACCAGTGCCATCGCCATTTGCTATTATTAACAAATTATCGCATTCGTGACGCAAAATCTGGCGAATTATTTCTTATACACCCTGAATCAGATGTAAGCTTATTGCGCCATGATTATTTTGATCCAACCCACCCAGTCAACACCGGCAGTCTTACCTGCGCCAATGGCTCCAACAGAGCGAAGTTTTGAATACGTATACACACAATCTCGCTCTCTAACTCAAAACGATGTTTCAAGTATCCGTTCATTATTGCCAAAACGACAGGAAACATCATTGGACGTGACTTACTCGAAAATGTCGACCTCACTGTACGTTCAAAAACACGAGAGATACGCACTGCCGACAATCAGTTGATACCATCAGCACCAAAATGCATGACTCGCGCCAAAGCAGTCTCATCTATGCAGCTAATTCCTCCAGTTCCTGAGTACCAC
Source organism: Eudiplozoon nipponicum (assembly GCA_029291075.1). NCBI lineage: Eukaryota > Metazoa > Platyhelminthes > Monogenea > Mazocraeidea > Diplozoidae > Eudiplozoon > Eudiplozoon nipponicum. Next base: position 1,441 of record JAQBSW010010741.1, on the reverse strand, counting down.
AACTGGACGATTTTCTGAATCGGCAGGAAGTGATTTTCAATCTATCTCCTTCTGATGTCCGCTCCCAAGAGGAAGCGTGCCATCACAGCTCATCGTATCATATTACCAAAGCCGATCACATCATCCTCCCAGGGAAATCTATTAGCACTACACAAAAATTAGACCGCCGAGCAAGAATTCTCCCTGCTTTGTCAACAAAGCATCTATGCCTAATACAGCTCACCATTTTCGTCGCCTGTGGTATTGGTACCAAAGAGCGAAGCCGAAACATTCGAGAGTGTGCGCTAATTATCGTATTTTCAATTTTTGCACATAGTCCTGCCAAATCCAGCTTACCTATTAGATCTGCTATCGGTCATGCTGCGTATTCAACACTCGACCTAGTGAACACCTACTATCAAGTACCGATGGACAAAGACTCCGTATCCCATACCGCATTCAGATTCACAGGAGGTGGCACTCACGAATATCTTTATATGCCTTTCGGTCTTAAGCACTCATCTGAAACATTTCACTGCAAGCCACGGACGAAATACTAGATGGTTTACCATTTATAATTCTGTACTTATACGACATTCTGGTATTCCCAACTCCAATGTGCGAATATATGCTGCATACTGACATTCTCATAAAACGTCTAGAAGAATATGGCCTCCGCCTTTATGGCAACAAATGTTTCTTTGCACCAAAAATCAATTGCTAGATTCCTCAAAGATTATCAAATTTCCGAGAAAGGCATGACAACTCTACTTACTAAGGGTCGTGCTATTCAAGATCTACAGCCGCCAACCACCTTTTAAGCTTTTTGTCGATTCATGGCCAAGATTAACCACTACTCCCGATTCGTACCTTGCCTTGCCAAAATTCTGGCACCTGATCGCACATATTTCGTGTCAGAAACCGTTTTTACAAGAAATTTCAACCGATTCAGCTAAACGTTAACGACATGCAAGTTTACATGCAACTTATCAAATTGATCACAGACGCATTGGACGTTGCCACAAGCGCACTACTTCAACAATCCATCTTCTAGTTCTTTGAATCATTAACATAAAAACCACTCAACGATCCAGTCCAAAACATTCTGTGTATATACAATTTAACAATAATTGATTGCGCCGAGTGGTGGTAAACAATTATTCAAATCTGGTTTGCGAGCTTGGAAGTAAACACCAATCCCATTGTATTTAACCAGTCATCCGAAGAACATAACGAAACAACCGCCAGTCCGCAACGCACTGACCAACGCGTTTCGACCTTCCATATGATCATCATCAGAGTACGACGGCAAACTGGCTATTCGAGGATCACACCGCATTGAATATATATGGAAATCAAAGTAAGATATGCGGCTCTCACCTCTAGCAGTCTCGCACTCATTGAACTTGACGGGAAATGCTCGGCAGCACAATTTCTATGCAGTAACGAACATTAACTGTTT
>JAQBSW010010740.1:0-22940 GCA_029291075.1 Eudiplozoon nipponicum | reverse complement strand
GAAGAATTTTAGCAGAGGTATCCTTCTTATAAACATATCTTTCTCCTTTCTCATCACGTCTCATAATTATGACATCCAAAATCAGTACTTCACCTGGTGAATTCCTTTCACTTTAAACTGAAATTTGCTCATCAGATTTCCATATAGAACAAATTTACTGTATTCTTGTTAACACAATTCCAGATCACTTATATATTATACAAGAAACGTAGATATAATTTCAGTGAAACTGAAAATTATACTAGTTTTTGCCCACTTAATTAAATAAAAACCGAGACGTATTTGAAGTCAGAATGCGATGAAAATAGAACCGTTCATTATCAACTTTTATAGTTTCCACAAAAGATCCATGTACATTCGAGAATATATATAGCGTGTGTGTGTGTATTTATGCGTTGTTTCGTTACAGCATGAAATGGCATTCATTAACTCGATCTGGATATCAATTAATATGGAAATATTATTCATTGCTTGTCAGTATACCCGTTAAATGGACCATAATAGCTTCGATGATAAAGCATCAGGTAAAATCCGCGTAGTAAATCAATAATATAAAATTACAACCTAATACAAAATAATCGATTCAAACGCACCACTCGCAAATGGATCATTCCATCGCATCATTACGGAATTCAAACAAATCAAATTTCATCAAGAAATAGATTAAACCGAATCAGATTTTGTCATCCATTCGAAGAAAACCGAGAAGCCGGAATTAAAGAATGTAATGCTACGATTAAACACACGTATTGAGTAAACATAAATGGAAATTATACGAATAGAAATAGAACTCGAAGAAAATGGAATTGAGAATGCTAGATTGTCTTAAATTAATCGATGTTCCCTTGGAATTGGAACGATGATGTATAGAATAATCAAAATGGCATAAGAATGGAAAATAAATATAAAATTTGAATGAATTAATCAAAATGTTATTACTACAAAAGCTCATGACCGAATACGGCAATGGAATGGAAATTAAAGTCATTAATTGCAGTAAACTTGGTCTATCATCGATATCCATTTCGAATCGAATGAGTTCATCTAAAGTCCGTATACGATTTCAATTCGCAATCCACTACGGCTATCGAATACATTAGGCTCTTAATATTTTGATTCGAATTAATCGCCCGAGATATTATGGAATGGTATATTCGAATCATCAATGCAAATATTAAATCTAAATATAAAACCATTAATTAAGTTACACGCATAAATAAAAACTTTATGGTCTACGTTGCTCATATTGTTTCGATTAAACATTCCAAAAAAACATCTTTTTATAGATAGTATTTATATTTATATTTTAGTAGTTAGTGATATAGTGACAAGCTTAGAGATTCATTAAATCAATTTTGCGAGTTTGAAGTATACACCAATCCCATTGTATTTAACCAGTCGTCGAACAACATAGCGAAACTACCGCCAGTCACACGCACTGACGCGTTTCGACCTTTCATGATCATCATCAAAGTGCGACGGGAAACTGACTAGCGACGATCAAACCGCATTGCATATATATGGAAAGTAAAATTAGATATGCGGCTCTCACCTATAGTAGTCTTGCATACATTTTACTTGACTGGAAATGTCGGCTGTACAATATCTATGTAGTCACGAACATTAACTGATTGCAAAGTTCGCCTCATTAGAGATTATATCCATGTAGACTAACATGTATTATTAGTGTGCGCCATACGTTTTCTAACGGAGTTTCCGGAAGTAATGGAAGGAATTATTATGTTGTTAATAAACATTATGGAAATGTTAAATATATGCGGGTTGCCTACCCCAGTTATGTTCAAATCGTATATTGTAAATAAGTTAAAGGACAAAGATCGTCTGTCTTGGTCGCAAACCTTTTTATGCATTAACTGAGTAAAAGTTTTAGAAAGAAATATCCATTGTGACAAAACCTGTTTGTCAGATTGTTTTAAAATATTTTATATGTATTTTATATAAATATAAATAATTAGAGAATTTTTATTAATTTTATTAATTAAATCGATTAATAGCAAATTATGTTGGAAAGAAAAATCAATAACGTTTAGAATTTCGGATTGTCAAATTGAGATGGAATGATCTGATACTAGAAAATAATTATTATGATCAAGGTTCCGGGCTTGATATAAACACCTGACCCATTAATTACTTACATATGTCAGTATAAACTAAGAATCGTATAGTGTAGATAAGGCAATATCACCACCCGCGCAACCAAAGTTCGTTTAACTAGAAAATAATATTTAACGTAATTTTACTGATTTATGTATTTCCTTTAGCCTTATAATTTGTATAGTTTTGCTTTTGTTCCGGTTGAACAGCGTTATCAATTCCACGTCCTTGTTTGATTTAAGGTGACATTTAAAACTTTTCGAATTGCTATCATCAAATATTTATCTTACTTGTTTGACTAACAAAGGTATTTGATGAGCAATTCGCCTACTAGATCCTCACTCTCGCCATCATTGCGTGACCCCCATTTTTAGGAGTTGTCTGATATTAAATAAAGATGTTTATATATGAAAGATACTTACACATCTTTCATCATAGATGTTATCTCTTATCAACCATATGGAAGGAACATAAGCATTCTCCAATCTCGGTGATATTAAGGAGTTTTAAAATAGTGAATCTGAAACACTCAGATAATGAAATGACGAAATTAAAGGAGAAATAAATGAAAAATGAATATCCGACAAGAGTGGTAGAAATGACAATGACGTATATGATAAGAAAATTTGATTGTAATACGGAACGTGTAAAAATGAAACACAGTTTGAAAAGTACAGGCTTATGGTATTATCGGGTTCCAAATTGCGTAAAGTAAGGACACGATCAAATAAATATAAATTTCGAATTGTACTAAAATAAAAACTTACATTAAGCAATATGCAACCATAGGAGAATGAAAAATTAGGACACCTGACTGTACTATTTGTAAATCAAATACCATACAATATGTTTTATCGAATGTATTTAGATGAGTCCATGCGTTCTGTAAAGGCACAAAGAGGAAAGCACAGAACCGCGTGCAAATATTGGCATATTCAGAAATCGTATCTATCCCAACAGTCACTTATAGATCAATTCAAACGAGATTACCACATTTGCCTCTCTTGTGTGCTGAATTTGTGTTCTGAGTTATCGTGAGGCTGAGGGGGATCCTAGCAAAAGGAAGGATTGAAACCTATATAAATTTATGAAACCGCGCGATTCTCAGATAAAAATAAATAGAATAAATTGTGCTCCAAGCGTTAATGAGTAATCAGTGGTTTTCAGAGTTACAGTATCGAACGTCTGTCTATTAATCATTTTAGATAAACGTGGTTAATCAATTTGTGGAGGATAAAATTTCAAATATTTCTTTCAAATACAACTGGATTTGAGTATATTTAAAGATTGTAAACGAAACTATGGAGATTTTTAAAGCAGTTTTAATGGTTTTAGAAATCAATCTGGAAATTATAATTAGACGTATAGCGTCAAAATTTCCCACATTTAGGAACGAAATGTATAGTTAAACCAAAGATGATCTGATTGGAAAAAACCGTCGGTTCCAATAGTAAATATTTAAATATAACGATTTGAATGGAAATTTGTTTCACAAAATTTGCTTGTTGGGTAACTCGATGGTATTTTAGCAATTTGTTAACATAGTCATGCAGAATCAGATGAGGAAATAAGTCCTCTTAAGTTTATTTTAGTGACAGAAGTTAAAAGTGATCTGTTGTTTCTGAAGAAGAAATCAAAGAGAAATGGTTCGAGACTCCAACGAGTAGGAATCCTACTCTGCTGGTTTACTTTAATTTATGTCCAACTATCAGTCTACATAGAAGACAAGTATCCTAAAATTCATGACAATAAGGGGTTCTAGAGCATCAGCCTGAATATATATTGAGGGCAAGAATTGAAAAAGCATTGATAACTAGAAAAGTGAAACTGTTTATACAAAATATGTGATGGAATAAAAAATAAAATAACTGAAAATTTTTCTGGCATTATTAAGAAACACCAAAAGATGACCAAAGGATTATTGTTTTTACCGAACTTGAACTCAAATAGAAAAATCAGAACGTTAGAGAGCAATTAAGAATTCCGTGGAATATTGAGACAAATTCAAACTATTATCCGTATACTTGCAGACAAAATGTAGAAGATTGAACCCTGTAAACTTCCAGAAGTATGTAAAATTCCATGTAGAAATTACAATAGTGAGCATATTGATGAGAAAAATTGGTCGTATGTAGTAAGTGAGGAAGAAATAAAAACGGTATATACATGGGCATTTAAATGGATGATGCCTTTGCCGGGCACCTACGAAAGGAGGACGATGCTAAAAAATGAAATAAAAAATAGATGGCATCAGGAGTGTAACGTTCGTAAATAAATCTCGAGATCCAATATTATATTAGGATCTATACCATGGCAATAACTGTTTTCTGTAGCGAGTAAGGTAAAGGATTATTTTTAAAGATGTAGATTGATTTATTGATCAATGTTCAAAATTTTGTTATAGCGTGTGCCACAACTTTATTAATTTAGACGTTTAATTTTTGGACATGTTTGGCAATTTATAAAAAAATATATTTCTCTATTTATTTTACTTCCAAACTTTAAAATTATATCCTATTGAATAATTTTGATCAGGTAACCTATATGGCCCCCATATCAGACGCACATAGTAAATCGACTCTAGACATTTATGAACATTTGAACGATTAATTTCAAAATTAACAATTGCATCCGAAAAAAAGCAAAAAAGTATTAGATAAAAAAATGCTCTTACGTCTGGCAACCGTTTGTTTTTTTTTCGTTTACGTACAAATAAATATTATCCGTGTACTATAGGCAATGGCTGAATTCTATCAAATACTTTTACAATTTTTAATGTCGAATAAGCGCATTGACGAATTCATATGCGTATATACTTATATATATATATATATATATATATATATATATATATATATATATATATATATATATATGTTATATTTATTTCACGCGTCATTAAAGCGGTCCCTTTGTTTTGATATAAATTAACCATGTTTTATTGTTGTATTAGTAATATGAGAATTATATTTTCCCATCTGAAAAGAGCTCGTGCAGTCTACGTCGAGTATTTCCGTGGACGTTTTTCGTCGCGAACGTGCCATATTACATACTTGGCTTAGATTTCCTCTCGAAGTGTTGACTGATAATTGATACGGCCAAAGGTATTTTCCTCCAACCAATCGCGAATTTAAGTGTGCCTACCTTTTTTGGCAGTGGCAACCGTCTGGTATTTGCACTAAAAATCAATGACTCGTTCAAATCCGCTCACACACGAGTACTTGAGATCGTCAACAGTTTTTCAAATATCATAAATATTCAAATATCAAAACAAATAAGTCCCGCTAGGTTAACTATGCGGCAACATTTAGCAACAACAGGCTCAACAGTCTTTGCCAGAGCTCAACCTTTAAATAGGAAATAGTTACAGTCTGCAATGGCCAATTTTTAACAGAAATTAGAGGACGGAATTTTTGTCCTAGTTCTTGTCCAAGGGCATCGCCAATTAAAATGCAAATCAAGCAACACGTTGCTGATTGGAGATTATGTGGTTACTATCGTGTCCTCAACAATATATCAATTCCAGATTTTTTTCCAATAAATAACTTCCAATGTAATATTGACGAAATTGCGCAACGCAAATGGTTTACAGTTCTTGATCTTAAGTCATCTTATCAACATATTCTTCTGGACGAATGTAGCATCGCGAAAACAACTATAATTATCCATTCTGGATTACTTGAATTAACGCGTATGTCCTTTAGTCTGTGCAGTGCATCACAGATATATCAGAAATTCATAAACGATGTTTTACCGAAACTTCCACGTATCCATTCATACGTCAATGATGTGATAATAGCCTAGAATAATTTTGAACAACATTTAATAGATATTAAATAGATTCTCGCTCGCATTTATCAGACTAGTCTCGCGTTACAGATGAAAAAATGCGTTTGGGCACAAATAAAAGTAAAATCCCTAGGGTACTCGAATAAACATGGCATTAAAAATATCCTGTAAGAAAAATTCGAGGCCATCAGAAATTTTCCCGCACCGAAGAATGCAAAAGAAGTGTGTCCGTTGTCTTGAAATGTGTAATTATTTCAGGTCCTCAATTTGGATGAAGTCGCAACCACAAGCACAACTGGAAATGCAACTCCAAGCGCAGATATTGCTTAAGTTCAACTTGCGTCAGAGCTGGGACGCAGACAAGCTAATGTTGTAGCAAATAAAAGAGCTGCTTACGCAGAATACAAAACTTCATGCTGTTCAGCGTCATGCACAATTGAAAATGTCAACAGACGTAACCGATGTAGCCCTGCGCGCTACACTCGAAAAAGAAGTGGATGGTGAAATGCGTCTCGCCCCATCTTCGAAGTGAAGATCCACAACGTGTCGTTAGTAGAGGCCTTATAGAAAGCTTCACAGAATTATCCGCAAAGATTGATATGGAAAATGATCCGCGTTAGGGAATTCAGCTTCAGTATTTGTCATGTGATGGCTGATTGTTTATACCGCATTGAAATAAATTAAATAGTCCATCAAATGCAAAACTGTCGCTATGGAAATTTATCCAGACGAAAAAAGAATCAGAAAATGAACTCACATCATTGTGACTAAGTCATACCGACAGATTGAATAGTTTTAAGCTAGGCGATGCAGAGGTCATCGCATATAATATTAAAATGCGAAGTGACTAGTAAAAATTGGCTTCCACCAGACTGTCGGCGCCCAGTATGTGATGAATATCAAAATCTTAGTCATCCTGGTGTGAATGTTACGAATATATTGCAACAAGAACGCTATTTTTTGGCTACCATTCGATGACATATTGCCAAATTAGATAGAACGTGCCGGCCATGTCAACTCTCAAAGGTCTTTCGTAATATTCACGCAGATTTTGGCTGGTTCACGCTGCTTAACACTCGTCTAAGATACATCCATGTTGATTTTCTCACTCTCAATAAAGTAAGTGGTTTTTGTTATTGTATGAAAATAATTGATCGACCCACAAGATGACTGAAGGTAATACCAAGACGAAGAGACCATTACCAATGCTTTCTTGCAATACTGCCTGACACGATTTGGAGTACCATTCGTTGTAGTAACTGATCAAGGTTCAAATTTCATGATAATTTAAAATTGCGTACATTACGAGTTAAATGCAGCGCTATGTGTGTATAGCGAAAAACCCGGCTGGCTCACTACACCCCAACTAGACCGGTGCCTTCCTACTTGTCAGAGTTTCTTTGGCGAAGCTCGATACCGAACAGGTTTGCTTTTGTCTCGCATAGTATTTAATGCATCACCGAAGTTGCGCATAACATACAATTGTTATTATTATATTAAATAAGCCTGTTTGCTTTTCCTTCAGGTAGAGCGTATTTTGCATCGATTCTGAATTTAACTTTCGACTAGCCAACTCTGATATGTTGCTATAGAACAGACAACATGTAAACAGTATGAGCTCTTTATCAGCGCCCTGCTATCCAAAAGTTGCAGACAAATATTATATTCTTATCGTGTTTGACTAATTTTTCATGGTTTTGCATCTGCTTGTGACACTTTTAGCAAATAGACCTAACGAACTAGCCAGAAATGAGGTGTTGCATGTGCGAACTAGATTGATTTCATTATCCAGATTATTCTACGTCATAGTTATACTAAAATTAATTATGTTTAGCATATTTATGCTATTATAACCTCCTCATTTAGCAAATCATAACCCGTGCACCACGCAGAACCCCCTGCGTAGACGAAATCAATTTGACTCTGAACAAGATTGTTGTGACTTCGTTTATAGCCTACAGTATGCCTGACTGTTACTGAGATGTTCCCGAAAAAGCTTAAGATATGGCCTCACTTGTTTGATTGCACACACGTTCTTAAAAAACCGTTCGGGTTCTAATTGTGCAAAAATATTAAATCCTTTCAGAACTCCTGCTTATACGAAGTTGATATTTATGTCCAAAATACAAGAGATAAAACAAATTACCTATAATAAAATATTTTAAGTATGTATTAGGTGTTGCGAACCTAGTAACAAATTAGTTCAGTTGTGACCAGAAGGATAAACCAAAGGCAGCATGAACGGAAAGTATAATCTCATGCACATTCTTTTCGTGCTTACTGGCGACTCATCAGTAGGAGCCGGTAACACGCCCTTTAACCACTATATATTTGGTAGAAGAATGTGGAATAATAGGACGGTACAATCTCCCAGACGAATGTGTAAACCTGTAATAGTGAAGCTAACATAATCTGAAGTCAACGACAATACGACTTCAATGCTAACTCACACTATATAATATATATACCGAGTCTGTAAAGGATACTAACACTATGGCTATTTTGTTAGTAACTGATACCAACATTATTGTACCGAAAATGTACTTGCTACTAACACTATGGTTACCGAGTCGGAACATGGTATCAATATGATTGATATAAATTTATGCCATAGTTCACCGAAATTGAGAATTACAACAATTTCGGAACACCTGTTACTCCAGTAAATCTATACACCCTGGCCTTGATCGATATCAGTTATCACATTTCGCGGTAAGCATGACATCATTCAATTCAATATATAACAGTTAAATACTGCATGTTGCGGAGAACTAATATATATGCAAGTATATATTAGGTGTTGCGAACCTAGTAAAAAATTAGTTCAGTTGTGACCAGAAGGATAAACCAAAGGCAGCATGAACGGAAAGTATAATCTCATGCCCATTCGTTTCGTGCTAACTGGCGACTCATCAGTAGTAGCCGGTATTACGCCCTTTAACCACTATATATTTTGGTCAAGAATGTTGGATAATAGGATGGTACAACGGTAATTAAACAATAATCGATCGCGCGGGTGGTGGTAAAAATATCTATAAATCAAGTTTGCGAGCTTGATTTATAGAATCTCGGTCGTCGCCTCTAAGTTGTAACTCTAGGAAAACATGCTTGATGGTATTCTCTCTAGTATGACTCCGACATGGTCTGATGTTGTCAGCAATAAACTGCCCTGGATTGTTATTCTTGTTCATTAGAAAACGTTTCTTCGGGTAGTTCAGTTCTTCTTCAATCTTGTGTTCAGAGCAGATCCTCCTGAATCTGTTTGTTAGGTTAACTAAGTTTATTTTTTTTAGATTTTGGCACACTGCAGTTGTAGGGAATTTATTCCCCAGTGGAAGTGGATTTTCTGTGTATTGCATGTGTCAAATCACCATTTTATTCCCGAGTGTGTTGGATTTGCAAGAAGGGAGAACTATTGTCTTTCTCTACCTCGAGAGTGAATTTGATGTCTGGATCGGCTTCATTAGCTTGCTTGAGGATATCGGATGGGTTTACTGCGTCTGGGATAAACAATATTATATTATCTTCAGAACTTTTGTAGAATTTGCACTGGTCAATTATACTTGTTAGGCTCGTCTGTTCAAGATTGTGCATGTATACATCTGTAAGGAGGAGTGCCCTTCAGCCTCTATAACTCTAATTTTAAATTTAATTTCTAGATAGCTATCGTGGTAAAGAAGTCTTTTCCATCTTTTCATAATTGCATTTATTCTTGATTCGAAAGTTATTGATACACCTTTTTGTTTGTTGTCTGTTTTAAATTTAGATTGATTATTTATGATGATAAGCGATAGTATTTCCCTTCAAATAAAAATTGCATGTTTTTTGTACAGGGCAATATGATGTCCTTGCTATAATTGGTGTCCATAGAGAAATCTTGAAACTCACTTTTAACCAGGTCACGCAAGATCGTCTTTGATGTTTTCCAGTTGATTGTTCGTAAATAATGATGATACGTCAGGCGAGACCATTTTGTTCTGTAGGACGTTTTCCCCATTCAGTTCATCTGCTGCCTCGAAAGTCTTTGATGGTGCTTGTGTTTATGATATTTCGTATTGGTTGAAGTAGTTTGCAAAGAAACTTAGCTCGTTTTTGTTGCACCGCATTGATCTTCGACATAATGGGCCGCATCGAAGGAGTCCCTAAGGCTGGCAAGGCTTTATGAGTTCTTGGTTTGCAGTACAACCTTGCGGTGTTCGCTCCGACGGATTTTACCTCTTGGATTTCTTCTGAGTTTTAAATTTAATTTCGGAATAAGCTATCGTAGATAAGAAGTTCTTTTCCGTCTTTTTCATAATTGCATTTATTCTTGATTCGAAAGTTATTGATACACCTTTTTGTTTGTTGTCTGTTTTAAATTTAGATTGATTATTTATGATGATAAGCGTCGGGGGTGGAAAGTTGTTTAGATTTGTCTGATTTTAGTTTTCATAGTTCGGCTGCGCTTTTTTGTGATGACATGGCTGTCTTAGAACTCCTTTCTGTATTGTTCTAGTCCGTTAACTATCTCAACTTTCAGAGCTTGTCAACTGAATGTCTGTGGTGAGTGTCCGATGTTAAGTCATTTTAGAAATTTTTCATTCCAGGCTATACAACGAGAAAACCCCCTACACGCAAACGCACACAGACATATACGCATATGCACTTAATACTCAGCCCAAACACAAATAGAAGTAAAATTGAATCAGACTAGTTACCAGCCGCATAATCAAATGTAAATCCAAGATGTATATAATTTGAAAGATTGTAAAATAATGTTTAGCAGTCTCGAAACAAATGGTCATTATCCACTTTGTTATATTGTTTTTTCTCTTCCTAATAAGATACATATATATATAATATATATATATATATATAGGATATATATATATATATATATATATATATATATATATATATAGTTGTATGAACATAAAATCATATGAAGAGTGGACCGTAGCACTTGGCATAGTAGTACTTATATCTTTATCACTTACTGCGCTTTAGTATCAGTTTATTGTATAAATTTCTTGGCATCTGACAAGGGCAATCTCAACCTCAAAATAGAACTAAACGAATTAGTATTTCTTCACAAAATCGATCGATCCGTTTCTCCTTTTCATTCCGTTTACCTGTCATAAAACTCGATACTTCTCGTTTTGAAATTAAACTGAATTCGGTTTACACTAGACATTTTATGAACTCTTCATTATTCTTAATTTGTATTTATTGTCATCCTTTTTATTATAAAAACTATGTAAACATTTGTTCAGTGTTGTATGTTTATGCACCTATTTCAAATTCTTTAAACAATAATCTATTAAATATTCAATATAATCCCCTTTTTTATGGCCGCATAATTAACCCTATGGAAGAAAATACTTTGATCCAGATATCCTCCACAAATATTAAAGGACAATTACGCGCCACTTCCATACTACATTGGCAGTCGCACAATATAAATTGAATCGTCATACCTGATGACATTCCGATTTGTAAAGCAAAGGCAAGCTACTACATATGAGCTTGAAGTTGGAAACTCCAGAATTGGAGGCTTTTAATTTGATACTGCGACAAGGTAAATATCGTCATGACCACCACGGAGAGTAAATGAATAAAGAGTTCAACTGAAGCCTCAAATTTTAGGTCGGTTTGTGCCTGATGCATCCGGTACGTTTTTGCACATATGGACAAGCTCCATGGATAAGTATGGGAGAGCAGCTGGAAAAGCTATCTTTGTTCATCTGGAGCAGCACAAAAACTAAAATACATATGATGATTTCCAGCTGCCTGAGCTCCAGGATTGTTTATCCCTTTTTTCTTAGAATGTAAGGGCGCTAACCTCACTAGCTAGTGAGCCTTTAACAAGCAGGATATTAGCATTGCTTGTCTGCAAGAGAACATAATTTTTTCAACACGAATTTCATTCAGGTCTGGTACGCAATAAAGTGCGATACTTATCTTGTCACAACCGAAGTGATCCAGCAAGGTATGGCGTTATCGTTATTTTATCTACTGAAAGTTTATAAAATATCGTCCTGTGTAGGCAACATGGTTCAAGGAGTCATGAATATGTACACAAAATCTTTCGACGATTCTGCTAATGAAATGGATGAATTCAATTAAAATCAATCGAACTTACTTCTGGTTTTAAGCATCCTAAGGACATCCTGGCAATATTCATCGTATAATGAAACACTTTCTTATTTAAAAACTAATGTTTCACGTGTCCACAGCTAAGAAAAATGTTTAGTTATGTATGTGCTATACAAGTAGATGAAATCGCCAAGCTAAGTCAAGGATGCTCGGAAAACGTAACCATAGTAAACTGGATCGTGACTAACAGTAACTTTGACATTTGGATCAGGAGTTCAATTTGTCTCATAGTCTTCATCTGTTCATGGTCAATTCTAACTTCTAATATCACCAATTATTTATTGCCACAAGGAACAGCTTCGTACACTATAAAGATGGGAAGGCGAAATGTCATCTCAATGAAACTAGTAACCTATTGCTAAGCAGATGATGATTGCCTTCTGGCCAGGACATGAGAACGTACGAATATTTCTGTATTGGTTCCGCCAATGAATCTAACCAATTTCATTGTATTTATAACAGATAACGTAACAATAAATCAATGGAACGTTACGGCAGAAAATATGTAGACAACCTCAACTTATCTACAAATGAATAAAACCTAATCGCCAGTTTGATGTATGTACCAACAGCAAAATGCTTCAACGTGTGGCATCTACTTCGAAGATCGCTGGTACGCAGGCTTCACAAGGAGTATGACATCAGATAACGTAACGGATGAAGATGGAAATGGCATAACGTTGCTAACTAGTTGGGAGCAGCCTCAAAGCGAGCAACCTCAGAATTTTATACCTCCAACCGACCTAATTAAATTGGTTATTCCGCAATTGAAGTAAGAGTGCCACCAATTTTTGAAATACAACTCGTAAATCCTTTCCAAAATTGTTTCACTCCAGATTACCTTATTAGATTAATACAGAAATTCCTCTTTATTGATTTGCAAAGACTTTTAATCTCGAGGTTCAACAAAAAGACGTAGGAAGTAATAGCTTCTTCGCCAAATTATATATGTTCTGAGGAAGATAGGTTAAGTAGAAACTGCATTAGCAGATTTCTGCGTTTAAGAATTTGTTCAATTGCTTGGTGGAATGCCGTTGTAATAAATGTCCTAAAATATATACCACTGACACTCTAGTCAACAATTGTTTGCTTTTCTGTCTCGATAGTAATCATTGTTGTTGTCATCTAAACGATTTGTAAAGAGTAAACGAGTTCAACTCAGGGAGTGCTTAAACCATGAGTTGTATTCTTGTATAAATATAAACCCTCCGTAAAATTTAAAGTTACTACGCCAAACAAAATTATATAGGAGATATTTATCTCCAATACGGTAGGTTCCAAAATAGTCCAGAGAAATAAAGTCTAAATACGTAAGCGCATTCATGAGATGCTGTTTTCCGCTAGGTTTTCCCGGTTTTTTCCACATAAAAGTTTTTCCTCGTTAAAGAAAGTACGGTGCGTCTTTATCAAAGACTGATACCGTGAATAAAATTACCAGACAACGAGATTACTAGTCTTCCCTCTGAAGTTTCCTTGGTAGCCAATGAGTAGGAAGTGTAAGTGGCTTTCTCAAGCAGTGCTCCGACCAACGCAATCCACCTTAACTAATATGATGCAATAGTGATGATACATCATAGCGTGGCGGAACAAATTGGTCAGACCGTAAAGTTTGTTCTATATTGATGCAGTCTAACGCTTAGCTGGCAATGACTTAAGCCAAATCGGCTAAATACATACTTACAAAGTTATCCAAACACATACAGCTATGAAGGAATGTCCTTGTTGCGATACTGAATTAATTGAAATTACCTGATCTGCGTTTTGACTAACGCAGCTTTCATTGTTCCAGTAATTTTCTTTTTTCATAATATTTCGATCTACATTACCGTAGATCTTCATCAGATGACAAATGACTTGCTTCATTTGTTTCGTGAAATGCATCTGATGAAGATCTAAGGTCATGTAGATCGAAATATCATACAGCTATGGTTGGTCAAATACGCAATTTCCGCATGAAAAAAGGACCGGAAGTATAGCATATTTAAATAAATCGCACTTGCTGCTTATTGAAAGTAGACGGACATTCCATAATAGAAGGCATTATGCACCAAAAACTGTTGCAGCAAGGCTAATACGTCTAGTAATATCACTAATGATCCAAAGTAAACGAATTCGTTCACGTTACGTAGAAATGCGCTGTTCATCATGATATTTGGCAGCAAAATTAAATTTTGTGTAATGACTATTTTCAGGATTCTTAGTTTCAGATCGTATTTCATGCACTTTTGAACACAATTGATGACACGCTGGAGGTTGTCTTACATTTAAATTATTATAACAGCATAGTCAGTGTATTCGAAGTAAACAAGCTGGTCACCATTGATGACTCCTACTCAAATAAGTCTTGTGTGAACTGCAGCAAAGACGACATCGACAACATGTTAGTAATGAGGCATCATTGTCGAAAGCTAGAACAGTTATTATAAAACTCAGAAAGACCCTTACTACTGAAAATACAGGTCGAGGAAAAACTCTTACAAGCTGCAAGTAATCGTACAATTTAGGTTGAGTCTCTATCAGTAAATATGGCTCGTCATAACACCTTGCGAGACAAAAAATCTAGAGCAGCTGAGTCGTCTAGGAAAGAAAAGAAATTTGGCTGTATATAACGGTAGCGCACTCGAGAGTTAGATTGGGTGTATTCAATTGGTTTACGCATCCACTAACCAACAAAGATAATGCCTAGATTGACCTACATTGTTTCTTTCATTCTACACTAATCGTCGATTAATAACAGTAATGACCACAATTTATGCAGCACAGAGCAAACAAAACTATGATACAATTAAACAATCATTCATTGCACAGGTGTTTGCGTGCTTGAGATAAACACTAATCCCATTGTCTCTAACTAGTCGCACAATATGCGAAATACCACGATAACCGGCAAAAGCAATATTTTCATTTGCTTTATAGAATGACATTACGACATATTTTCCTTAACATAGTACGTATTCAACTTTCCATCTTGCGACAATTAATTCGAACAGGTCCGCCTGACTTAATATTTCACCACGTGAGAACGCAAATCTTTGCCACTTCATAAAAATTGTGAGTTTCTGTTTTCATCTTTTAACAAAGTTGAGAGGTTACTTTATCACCGAAGAAGTTCCTTGCATTATATGGATAATTGAGCTTTTAGACTTGCTTGACAAGCTACACTTTAGAAACTGTAGGAACACGTGAAACATCGGCGGAATTAGAACATAAAAAGTAGGGTCTATGCACACTATACGAAGGGGTCCTTACGTTCCGAAATCGCTACTTACGCAGTGGCAACAATAAGCCAGCGTTGCATTTCATCGAACGCGTGACAGGAAGGAATCTTCTTGCAAAGTTTATGAATCAGGATTTGATCATTTCTTATTTTCTATGCAGATACCGCATGCTTAACATCTTTAGCGTTAATAGAGTTAGCTCACACATAATCAGGTTTTATCGTCAAAAAGCAAGCCGAGACCCGCTAAAGCTAAATACTGTTTGTTGCGGAGAGCTAATATATATGCAAGTACCCATTAGGTGTTTCGAACCTAGTAACAAATTAGTTCAGTTGTGACCAGAAGGATAAACCAAAGCCAGCATGAACGGAAAGTATAATCTCATGCACATTCGTTTCGTGCTTACTGGCGACTCATCAGTAGGAGCCGGTATTACGCCCTTCAACCACTATATATTCGGTAGAAGAATGTGGAATAATAGGACGGTACAATCTCCTAGACGAATGTGTAAACCTGTAATAGTGAAGCTAACATCATCTAAAGTCAACGACAATGCGACTTCAACACTAACTCACACTATATAATATATATACCGAGTCTGTAAAGGATACTAACACTATGGCTTTTGTGTTAGTAACCGAACCATATATAGTGGTTAAAGGGCGTACATACCGGCTCCTACTGATGAGTCCGCGCAGTAAGCACGAAACGAATGTGCATGAGTTTATACTTTCCGTTCATGCTGCCTTTGGTTTATCCTTCTGGTCACAACTGAACTAATTTGTTACTAGGTTCGCAAAACCTAATACATACTTGCATATATATTAGTTCTTGGCAAAAAACAGTATTTAACTTTTATATATTAAATTGAATGATGTCATGCTTACCGCGAAATGTGATAACTGATATCGATGAAGGCCAGAGTGTATGGTTTAACTGGAGTAACAGGTATTCGGAAATTGTTGTAATTCTCAATTTGGATGAACTTTAGCATAAATTTATATCCATCAGTTTGGTATCATGTACCGACTCGGAAACCATAGTGTTAGTATCCGGTACTCATCGATTTCAAAAAAGTATCAGTTACTAACACAATGGCCATAGTGTTAGTATCCGGTACTCATCGATTTCAAAAAAGGTATCAGTTACTAACACAATGGCCATAGTGTTAGTATCCTTTACAGACTCGGTATATATATATATATTATAGTGTGAGTTAGCATTGAAGTCCTATTGTCGTTGACTTCAGATTATGTTAGCTTCACTATTACAGGTTTACACATTCGTCTAGGAGATTGTACCGTCCTATTATTCCACATTCTTCCACCAAATATATAGTGGTTAAAGGGCGTAATACCGGCTCCTACTGATGAGTCGCCAGTAAGCCTGAAACGAATGTGCATGAGATTATACTTTCCGTTCATGCTGCCTTTGGTTTATCCTTCTGGTCACAACTGAACTAATTTGCTACAAGGTTCGCAACACCTAATACATACCTGCTAAAGCTTACCGTTCATAGATATCCAGATGCTGTTTTGTCTGCTTACTGCGGTAGTTGCGGATAGATGACCAGAAACATAGACGGGCTAGCTTCATTAGTTTGTTTTGTAAAACTTGAGGCTGGACCAATTGAAGAAGTCTGCCGATGGCGGCAGCCGAAATATTTTGGAAAACGAAAACAACTGGAATCATTACTGCGTTAGTAAAAACGCAGAGCGAGTACTTCAAATAGTGATGCACACTTCTTACTAAATCACCGCATGGATAATCATAAGTAATAACAGCGGCCGTTTGAAGAGGAATTTCAATCGAACGCTGGCGGCCACGAGATTGCAGTCAATATCATTTATTGAAGCATTGAATACCCCTTGAAAATTCTTGCTTCCCGGAAAGAGGACAAACATCATCTGCTTACAGGAGAGTAGTCGATCTGCATACAATGAATATCACCTCAAAAGTATGGTTAATATCGCAACGACTTTTTACAAGATAACCCTTTTCGTCTTGTAAAATTGACTAAGAACAAGATTAGAGGATCTAATGTCATTGTCTCCACCAGTTTCAATTAAATTCTCTTTCTACAGCTTCGATTATTGAGCAGACCTAGTTTGGTGCTGAAATCACTGTCAACTGCTATGGTAGCCAAATGACGCTTAAAGCCACAGACAGAATCTAAAATTTTAACCATCTCCTCTCATAAACACGATAATTAAACAGGCTCCAATATATTTACGATTGCTAAAACCAGAATGATACACGGAACCTAATAGAGACCAACCAAGATTTAAACTTCAGGATTAAATAGCAAAGGAACAGCATACCTTTTTGGATCATACTCAAAATAGGGTTGGAGAAGAATCGCCTTTACCCGTAAACTAGGTTTAGATGAAAATCATTTTGGAGTCCTCCAAGAAATTTTCGTCTCCTGGATAATGGTTATGTTGATACCATGCATGAAGCATGCACCAGCCGTATAAAACATTCGAGCTAGCTAGGAAAGAGACGTTACATTCAAGGGCTAATGGACAAATTAACTATAAGCTTAATCGGTACGAAGGCCAAGATATGTCCGCCGTGCTTTTGAAGTGAGGTCCGCTCTATTCAAAAGACAGCACCGCCATCAGTCACTTTTAACCAGTTTAGCCATGGGAATTATGGATTCTGCTCTCGGAACAGAGAGGATCATGAAACACTAATAAATCGCTAATTGAATATCAAAGTGAGCATCGTCCCTATTCGTACTTCTCCCAGAATCCTATAAAACAAGATTGTTGTTTATAGAAATTCTTATCCTAAGCAGATGCATATGACAGTTTCAAACCATTTAGAACATTAATTACTTACTGCTCAGAAGGCTGTGCGGCTTAGCACAAATACAATGAGTTCTATTTTTAGAACTTGTCAGCCAAATTTCTGTTGATTAAACTGTCTTAGCCTACCTAATACCCTTTCCATTACCAGGTGCACTGATTTTGTTTGGCCTTGATAGATGGGCTATCACTTGTCTCTTCACACAGAAGCCACCTATCCGCTGCCTGTCTGAAAATGACATTGAAACCCGATTTTCCGAATTGTTTTCGAATTTTTGGATTTTACTTTCAGTCCCATCTTTAGTTTGACACAAATGTGGCATCCTCATTCGCAACAGATCTATTTATATTTATTTTTATTCTTAAAGTATTTTTTATTGTCTGAGTTAATATCCGATTGTAATAACTATTCTCTTATACACACATGTAAACAAGAAAATATCCACATCACCCCCAGCCACGCACATAATAACCCATACACTCATATGTGTACTCTAATTTAAAGTTACATTTGTAGAATACACACATACGTGATAACTCGATTATTTTAACTACTTTTCCCGACGCGCAAAAGGATCAACTAATTTATTTAAATTTTAATTGTATTTCAGTAATCCTCCGATTCTCGGTATACCTAATCTCATCCTGTGTGCAATAGGTTATATATAGAGAGGTTAGTAAAGCTATTGAAAGAATATAGTATTATTCAATCGTTTGGACAAGTCCGAATACGAATCATTCACTATCGAATGGAACATCCACCAAATACACATCTATTTTAAATTTAGTAATGCATTTTATAAGCAGATTAGAGGTGTTCCAATGGGACAAAAACTGTCAGTTCCAAGAGCTAATATCTTCATGCATAACATGGAGAAAACTCTCTAGGATACAACACCCGTAAATCCAAAATTGTATGTACGATATTTGGATGATGTATTAGTTATTTGGAATCACGGGGAGGATCAACTGATAAATTTCTTAAACATAGCAAATCAGGTGAGCGAGGTGAAATTTACAATTGAAAATGAATCATGTGGTGAATTACCAGTTCTGGATGTCAAGTTAACTAAAAATGGTACAAAACTAGAACTGGATGTTTATAGTAAGGATACTTATTCAGTTATCCTTCTTAATTTCGATTCAAATCATCCATATAGAATGAAAATGGGTATCTTAAAATCGATGATAATAAGAAGCTTAAGATTAACAGATGAGAAACACAGGGAGATTAAATTAGGTAGACTGCGAGAAATATTTAGTACTAATGGGTAATTAATTGAAGCAACTATAATGAGCGTTATAAGTAAATTTAATCATGACTGGAAGTACGTGAAGTCAAATAAAACTAAAGATGATCGGAGGGTAATCGTAATACCTGACTACAAACTAAGTAGGAAAATAAATATGGTAGCATCAAAATACAATATACGTACTATTTTAAAACAGACCCTTACCCTAGTTATTAAGCTTCCTAACCAAAAGGAGAAAATAGAACCGTTAGAGACATCAGGATTATATGAAATTCCATGTAAATAATGTAACCTGACGTATGTGAGTGAAACTGTGCCCAATAAAGGTAAGAGAGGAACATAAAGCTGCATGCAAGTATGGCCATGTTAATAGATCAGATCTTGCACGCCATACAGTAGAGACAGGACACACAATTAATTGTGATGGTTGCAGACGTATATAAATTTGTATCCGTAACAGATTGACAAGACTGATTAGAGAATCCATCGAAATAAAATCGATAAATGACATAATGAATGAAACAGCCGCAGAAAAAGCACTGTCCTATTTGGAATACAGCATTAAATAATGGTAGAAAACGAAGATTGCACGAATCAGATATTAACTTACAGAGGTGGAGAGTGAGTAATTCAATATCGCCTAATTTAATTTTGATTATCTTATTATTTCATCCTTGATTACTTGTTATCTTATTTTATCTGTTATCTTGCATTCTGTTGTTAGTGTAGCATCTCTTAACAAACATTTATGTTTGCATCTTTTTTATCAGGCAATTTTCAATTTCTTTTACAACCAACTTTATTTTATTTTAACTATCTACCCTATTAGAATACATTACCGTTTCTAATTTAATTTTGCTAACTTTCAATTATTTACTGTTTTCACATTATCTTGCCCCCTCCTCACCGGGATGCTACTCGTAATTCCTTCATTTAGGATAGTACGTTTAAAAATAGGTCTGAGGTGTTCATTTATGTAATGACAGTTATCATTTTTTTCACTTGAATGACTGTTACACGTGCCGGTAATTACATGTAACAGATTATTTCTCAGTCTTAAGAAAACACTTACAAACATACACACAAACACACAGACGTGGCATACGCTTATCTAGTGAATAGTCAGATGTTGCTAAATCGCTGTCATGAGTGTACACGTGCAGTAGTTGATTAATTCTCAATAAAAAACAAACGAGAATAAATATACACAATCATGACGAACGCTTATCTAGTGAGTTGTCCGTAATTGTGATTAAATCACTTTAATCTCATTTCGAAGATTGTACACATGCAGACATATACAAACCAATTTGACATATACTTTCCTAGCATTTTATTTTTTTAAATAAAAACAAGTTATGCTTAAGAGATTTAACAAGAGATCCAACAAATGGGACAGTTTAAACTAATATTTCCACTTGACATATTGATGGCATGATGTGCTTCACATTGAAAAAGATATCCATATCCGCATATCGAAAATTTTGGAAAAATCAGGAAGACAGCGGATGCAAACAAATCGGATCGCAACCCGATAATCATTCAAGAAATCCAAACAATAAAAATTATGGCCAAATCAGTTTTAAAGCAAGGTAACACCGGCAAAAAATATATCGTACATGTATATGTATATATGAATACATATATTCATACATACATACATACATACATACATACATACATACATACATACATACATACATACATACATACATACATACATACTACATACATACATACATACATACATGTATACATACATACATACATACATACATACATACATACATACATACATATACACATACATACATACATACATACATACATACATACATACATACATACATACATACATACATACGTGCATACATACATACATACATACATCTGCCCAGTACGTGATGAGTTCCCAATAGGGACGAAAACGTTCTACTGGTTGAATTGACTTTTCTACACTATAAGATTCGCGTTTATACTGACAAAACAACCTTGATCATAGTAAATACATACATACACTTTCATTCTCCACGATTTGCATCCTTGGGTAGTCGCTTTGTTCTAACAGTCTCATAAAAATCCGATTGATCCTCATTTCCAAGTATACATCAAGTTCGTCTTAGCGGTGGCCGGATGCTGATTCAACATCGTTCATACTAACCACTGGAATAGAGATAAGATCTAATCTTTGTTGAATGGCGACGTTTCGATATGGTATTTCCCGTATCATCATGAGCCTCTAATCACACACACAGTACAATGCTCAAACTAGCAGATTTATGCAAATGTGGTAACCTCGTTCCGAAACTGTTCTACTTATATTTTTATTTTTTTGACATACTAATGATTTTAAACAAAGAACTGGTCTCAGTAACTAAACTCTCTGGAGCACACTTGAAACTGCTCCAGCATATATATATATATATATATATATATATATATATATATATATATATATATATATATATATATATATATATCCCGAAAATGGCAGATCTATTCCTTATCTCAGAATAATTGCAGCGAATAATAAACCAAATAAATGTAAATTTGAACTGATTAGAGATAATTCAAAATAAGATCTATGTTACTTGCGAAATTACACATGTTCGACTTTAAATACATTGAAGAGTTCACAGAAAATGATAGGAATAAAGAAGTTAAAAAAGTTAGAAAGAGATATGAGGAAAAACTGGATAACAAGTAAATTCATTGCACTTTGAGGAATAAGCAAATTGATTGTCATGTCTAAGTTTTTTTTAATATTCATCAATGGATCTCCAGGATAACAAGAAACAAAGTCTTAATCCATGACTTAACACTGCAATCCCTATCGAATATGTACCTAAAGAAATAGTAAAGTCTTCTTAGCTCCTCCCAGATAAAGATAAAACTAGGTTTGAATTTGATGTGTTCAAACTGGTGTTATAGCATAAAGAGAGATGCCAGTCGAATTATGAATTTAAATGCTTAAGAGCGGAGTTATTATCCAACAAGTAATATGCCTTAAGGCGGATAAAGGTGGCGCAACATTATTAATGAACCAGTCAGATTATGAGGTTAAGGTCTATGCGCAATTAAATAATATCGAGGTTTATAATAAAAAAACAAAGACCCAACGGATAAGTTACAAGGGGAGGTTAAGGCTACAATCAATAGAATGATTGAGTCGGATGAATTCGAATCAGGACTTGGGAATTTATTGATAAACCTGATACAGTCCCTCTGAGAGTTTATAATTTAGTGAAGATTCATAAGCAAGGTAATCCATTTAGATTAATTGGAAAAGTTCGAAACTCTCCAACTTATAGAATGTCGAAATTTCTATGCAACAGAATTAGAAAATAAACATATTTTAGATTATATTTTAAAGAACACATCATTTTATTGACATTATTAGTAGATACAATTTGATGGAGAGTGATAGAATGGCATGCCCGGATGTTCTAATGATTTATACTAATGTCCCTGAGCAAGCAACATTAGAAAGTGTGAAATGTTGTCTAACAATTTCCAGAGATAATACAAGGCAGTATAAGGACGTCAATTGCCATTTCTCTCCAAATCATTCATAGTCTACAAATTATCATGTATGTGTGGTAGCACATATATCGGACGTA
>JAQBSW010010739.1:0-22941 GCA_029291075.1 Eudiplozoon nipponicum | reverse complement strand
ATCCACTAAGTTGACAATCAATATGTCAAGTGGAAATATTATAAATGAGGCAGTTTAAACTAATATTTCCACTTGACATATTGATTTTCAACTTAGTGTTTGCCATTGAAAAAGACCGTACCCGGAGGTCGAAATATATGTGGAAATCATGATGACAGTGGATTCAAACATTTCGGTACGCAATCCGAAAATCAGGTAAGTAATTAAACGAACATTGGTTGCGCAGGCGGTGATAACAATTAGTTTTAATCAAGGTTAAGATCCTCATATGAACACCTTACCCACTATGCACATACATTTGTCAGTGTAAACTAAGTATTGTATTTTGTGAAAAAGGAAATTCATCCAGTAGACTGGTTTTGTTTTTATTGGTAAATCATCACGTACTTTACAGAACTTGCCGCGGATAGGGCTCGATCCTGGGCACGTCTGCTGAACCATCCTGCCAAACTGGATGGATTGCCGTTTCAAACACTATGAAATACTAAGATTATACTGACAAATGTATGTAAATAATGGGTTAAGAGTTTAAATTAACGTTGATTAAAAACTTCTTCAACTGTTATTATGCATCTTCGAGGAATAAACGCTCACATTATTTCAATTTCTGTTTAGAAAAATAAGAATAACTATTCTCGGTGTAAACTACCTAGGACGACGTTGAACTGCACTATTTAAAATTGATCGATATTCTTGCAATAGTAACCGGAGACTATTTGATTTATATATACGCACTTAGTTACTTTATTTTAAAGAAGAGCCTATATACATTTTTTCTAAACAATTTCTATCGTTTTATTTAAAAAATCAAACATTGTTATCTAAAGAAAAATTTATGTTATTTAGTGGAATATATTACGAATTTAGAGACACAGAGCTTATTCACGTTTTTTATTAAAAATTATACTATATCCAAAATTGTACGGATAAGCAAAACTCGAAAAATAGGAGCAACTAGTATGAGAAAATCATTTTCTAGCCCTGGAAAAGGCGTGCTTTAACGCTGTATCAAAAATGAACTTTTTAACTGAAAAATGCACAAAACATGAGAAATTGAAACTAAAGTTAGTTTTTTCTACTGTATAATGCGTTAGCAGTGACTTAAGACTTATTAAACAAACTGTCTTAGTAAAATAAAATTTAGTTATATTATACTATACGACTGAATAGGAAATAAATCCATAAATAAATAACATGAGAATTAAATAATGTGGAACCGAGTTGTAAGCAGAAAAGAAGATTTTAGTGACTGCATATAAATTGCGCCCGAAGGAAAGTAGAAACAGCGTTTTGCGTGTGTGCTTCATCGCATAATTACGAATCTAGTCTTAAAAGTAAAAACGGCTTCTGTTTCTTTTATAGGATATATGTCGATGATAATGTATAAGTATTTTTAGCTACGTAGGATTCAACATTTACACTGGACAATTTTATCAAGCATCAATAAGGGTTTGAAATATACGCTACCATTTATGTACTTTTATTTCCTTCGGCATGATGATAAAATATCTAAAAGCCTGAAAACAAATAAACCGTTACGTTTACAAATTTAAGCACACGCGCCCACAAACACAAACGCACACACACACGCACACATTATTACACATATATATATATATATATATATATATATATATCGTCGGTATATATGATAAATTGCCGCTAGTTGCCCTGACTGGGGCTTGAACCGGGACACATTTTGTAGGATATATGTTGATAAGCATTTTTAACTAAACACTGTCCAAAATTTACAGTAAACAATTTTGTTAAGCACCAATAAATGTTTGAAATATACTTTTATTTCATTGAGCATGATGATAAAATATCTAAACCTAAAACAACTCGCCATTTTTCACTTATCCACTGCAACACTCCAGTGGCACTTTTCACTCAATTTTCAGTTGCGTACCATTTTATGACTTTTCATATATATATATTTACTTATTTTTATATACATGTGTTTTTCCTTATGTTATTATTGGCTGAGAAGAACAAGAAAACAAAGCTTGGTATATTTCCAATAATTCTGATTGCAAATCGTTCCTCTTTGAGAATTAAAACGATTTTAACAAAGGCTTTTGATAATTTCATGAGACCCGTTGGTTATACCAAGGCAGATAAACAAAAAATATCATTTAAAATATCTAGTCTTATCGGGTTGCAATTATGGGGGTCAGGTTTAAAAACCTAAACAAAAGAAATAACAATAGTAGTATCTATCAAACTTCTTTCCTATATCGCCTGATCTCTGTTATATTCGATTACTTATGTTGAACTGCAAATTCTCACTCCATCATTCTTTGGTCGACTCGTCCTTACAGACTTCCTCTAAATTGAAGTTCAAATGCATTTATTTAGCCGTGGAATTTTCATAATTTGGCAAATATATTTGCTACCCCGTTGTTCATATTATAAGACAATTCTCCGATGCAATTCAAGGTTAAACTTTTTATGAATGCTTCACAACAAATATCAAAAAACTATGTCATTTCACTAGACCACTTTTTAAAATTCTTGAAGGCAATATTTCTCATTGGCTAATAAACTTATCAAAAAACCTTGACTTTTGAACACACCATTCTATGCAATACTTGGGCGAAACACTCCTCGCTGACTTTTACAATTAGAACAAAACCGCGCCCGTTAATTAGAATTGTTTAGGCTGGCAAAGGCTCTTTGGTAATGCACAAAATGCTAATACGTAGAAGCATAAAACCATATCGTAACTGTGCCTTAAATTTTATTTATTATATATTTACATCATTAACAACTAATATATAATCAATTTGGCATTTAACACTAATTAAACACAACAGTCTGTGCTATGGCTAGCTGCACTAGTACATTTTTTAATCACATTATTAGAGCTGAACATTTAGTGCAGTCGGACGAAGAAGCAGTTACTTGTAAAGATAATTTTACTCGTGGAAGATTATATGGACAATTGAAGCCTGATGTTCTGCAAGACAGAAAAAATATATACTCACTGTGCTGATGCAACTGTAGAGCATGGAGTTGCTGAATACAAGTCCGGAGGCGTAGGACTGCTGGAACTTTATTGGCAGTTTGTAGTCTCGCAAATACGCTTCTTTGGAGCTGAAGTGATGCGCGTTCTTCTCATAACCTATTACCAAATTAAAAATTGTAACATTTTATCAAAAGTATATTCAAATGAAACTTGATATTTGATGAGTGATGAGTGATTGCAAAAATATTATTCATTAAGTGGAAGGAAATTTGAACCAGAAAACTGAACGAAAATGGGTAAAATAATGTTGGAAATGAATGATGGAAAATGCGAGTTTTCGTTGCACATTGCTAAACATTGCTTGAAGTTAGCCTGTCCGAAATAAATAATGCTGGAAGATCAATACGATGTTCGAAGACGTATTATATATCCTAAAGAAAGTGAAGATGGTCGTAATCTATATTATAAAAAGAATCAAGACAACCCATTTACATTAAAAGATTATTCGATTGCGCGGGCGATGATAACACTGGCTGCGATCTTGATATAATCACCAGCTCCGTTATGCACATACATTCTTCAGTATAAATTAAGCATTTTATAATGTAGAAGAAGGCAAGTCATCCAGTAGACCGGTTTCGTCCATTTACATTGGTTATTAGATGGTAATTGCAATAAAGAATGAATTAAAAGACATAATTGATACCACTGCGAGGTTACGGATCAGCCATTGAAAACACCTATCAGGTGAGCAGAACCTTAATATTTTAGCCTAGCAGCAATCACTCAGTCGCATTATTACTCGAATATAAAATTATGTTGTTGCTTTTAAGAAGAAAATCATTTGTGTATTTCTCGAGATGTATATATATATATATATATATATATATATATATATATATATATATATATATATATATATGCTGTCAGTATATTTGCTGACGTTTCTTATTTATTATTAGAAACTTAATTTTAAATATTTTACATTTCATACAGCATAACAAGAATTTACGAAAAGAATTTGATAAATTACTAATTTTTCTAAATTGTTAAAATGATAAATTTTAATAATTTACTTCAGAAACGAAGGAATAAAGCAATTACTAATACGCATTTAATAAAAAAAGCTTACATAACTCGGTGGTTACATGGAAATGGTTCTTTTCACGCCTTTGCAGCGATAATATGTTCATAGCACAAAATAGAGTGTTTTTATCTTGAAGACAAGGCTCCGACTCGGTGCTTTTGTCATCTTTCTCGCCTAGTATTACACAAGCGGCACACTTCGTGATACGTACAGCATGCAAATCGGAGAACTTTAATGGACTGCCCTGTTAATAGATCAATAATACAATAAAAAGTTCTTTAGTTAGAAAATTGTTCCACTTAATTATGATGATGATGATGATGATGATCATCATCATCATCATCATCATTATCTTCATCATTCTTATCATCATCATCTTCATCACCATCATCATGATCATCATCGCCATCAGCTCTATCATAATATTTATCATCATCAGAGTTATCGGCAACAGCTTCATTATCATCATCATCACCATCGGCAGCAGCTTTATCATCATATTTATTATCACTATCAACATAATCGGCAGCAGCTTCATCATCAACATCTGGATCAGCTTTACCATCATATATATTATCAACATTATTGGTAGCAGCTTGATCAACATATTTTTTATCGTTATCATCATCATCATCATCATCGATAGCAGCTTACGCATCATTATCATCATCACAGCTCCATCACCTTATTTATTATCGTCATCATTATCGGCAACATCTTCATCGTCATCATACAAAATGTGTATCGCAATTTTCTGTAAGAAATTGGCTTTCGTATTCTGATACATTTACCAATAAATGATATTTTTTTAGCAAAACACAATCAAAAAGAGTCAAATAAAACTGTAAAATGTTGAACGTTGGAAATTTAGGCGACATCACTCGCTTATTTTGGCCGACTGGTGCAAACTTTCGTTCTGAAGCTCTGAAAGCCAATATATTTTACCAGTTATTTAAATTAAAATAAATTTATTAAACAACCTCTAAATATGTAATAATTTCACAATTTTTTCCCAATACATCTGGTGAAATTTATACGTCATAGTGTTAATTATTTGGTCAAATGTTTAAATGATATCTTATCAGTTTTATTCTTTCAGTCAAAGCTAAATAATTTGCTAAAATATTCTAAATTATCCAGTCTCCTTTAGTCGGTTGTAAAATTGTCATCGGGATATTTGGTAAAATAGTTTTGGCCTCGTCGTGAGGATAGGCAAACTTCTCTGGCGAAAGTCTTGCCCGCTGCGTCTATTTGTCGTAACTGTCCAAAAAAAGCGTTATCACAGGTGAATAACAGATGGCTTTGTGGCCACTAGAAACTTCTCAATATTTCCACTTCTACTTTATCTATAAAGAGTTGAACAACAGTCATATCTATGACTAAAAACGACTGATTTGGCACATAAGCTTTGCTTAGCGTAATTATCTATACGTTAATAAGCTCAGACCGCTTGTATAAATTGAACTACTTAAATGTGGGCCAATTTGAAAAATCTTGATTCTCTAATACAGCTATAAATAAAATTTGTTCTATTATTATTATTAATGTCATGGATTCATAGACTACACCTGAGAGAAGGTAACTTTATTTAATAAACGGTGTAGGTATAATTTATTTTAAGTTTTGCCAGCACAGCAGAATATTTAAAGTTTTAATTCTCAGGTATTTCATGCTGAATAAAGTTATGCGGTTTAGTTATAAAAAAAGAGTAAAACATGAGATGAAGTACGAATATATTTCATATTAGTATAAAATTAACATCGATATTTAGAATAAAGCAATCATTTTCTATTAGATTTTGCAAACGTAGAAACAAATTAGTTAACATATGACTAACAGGATAAACCAAAGCCAGCATGAACGGCAAGTATAATCTCGTGCAGGTTCGCTTCATGCTTACTAGCGACTCATCAGTAGGATCCGGTATTACGCCCTTTACCCATAGTATATTAGGGTGAAGCATGTGGGTATGTAGAACTGTACAATCTCTTATACGAAGTTTAATCCTGCAGTGGCGAAGCTAGTTTCATTTAAAGTCTTCGACAATGAAGCTTCAAAGCCAACTCACTATATATAACATGTATACTAAGCCTGTAAAGGGTACCAACATTATGGCTATTGTGTCAGTACCCGATACGAACATTATGGTTGGCGAAAATGTACGTGGTACCAAAATTACGGTAGCCGAGTCGGTACATGGTACCAACACAGTGGATTTCAATGTATGTTTAAGTTCCCCAAAATTGAGAATTACAACTTTTTCTGACCAGGCTTAGTATACATATTATATATAGTGATTTGGCTTTGAATTCTTTATATGAAATTAACTTTACTACTGCAGTTTTACACATTCTCATAAGAGATTATACTGTCCATACCTCACTAAAATATATGGTGGGTAAAGAGCGTAATACCGGCTCCTACTAAAATAATTCTTCAGTAAACACGAAACAAATGTGCACTAGATTATACTATTCTTTCAAGCTGTCTTTGGCTTATCATTCTGGCCATATTTGAACTAATTTGTTACTAGGTGAGCGACACATAATACGAAAATCAATAATTGATTTCGCGTCGTAGTGTGACATCGATTTCACTCCGGTTGGTTGAGTTAAAATCAGCGAACCCCCACTGTTGTATTATTTGCCATACATTAAATCTTCCATCGGATACATATACTGTAACCTTTCCGATATTCTTGATGATCGTTAAATAAATGAATAACTTACTATCTGAGATCAATAAAGAAGGTGCAGCTTTTTAATAAGGAAATATTCGTTTCATTCAAATATATGTTTCACATATATTTTGCTTTTCTAAAATACGAAATACACCATATATTTACAGACACTATTATACTTATTTTCAGACATCAATTAAGTCATTTTAATATTTAAACTGAAAAACACTGGCTTGGCTAATGTTAAATCAGGTTTTAAGTTTCGCGATAAGCAAATATTCCTCTTTTTACCATTCCTGTATACAACTTCGGATTTTACGCATATTTAGGAAACTATTGCACACCTATGGAATGTAGGCTTACCTACTGCATCTCTATCATAAGAAACCTTATGATAAAATTATATATATATATATATATATATATATATATATATATATATATATATATATATATATATATATATATTGGAGAAATAGGAAAAAAGTACCACTTAAAAATAGAGAACACTCCACAAAATCGTACAGGGAAACAATTTTGGCCCAGAAACTTAAAATAGAAGAAAAATAACTAAACATATTTTCGTATGGACCCTGGAAAGCTCAAAAAAGAATTCTGGGTGTCTTTTTATTTAGATTGCCTCTAAAAGGGATGCATACGCACAATACTAGTTTTAATTAAATCTTAAAGGTATTTCGTAGGAATTTTGCATTTTTCAGATAAAAAACAAGCTTGGTTACAAACATACGTGCAACACCTATCTTATTTAGTATGCACAAATTTTTGATGTGATACGATAAGCGTTAATGCAATCTTTTACTGCATCTGCTTAAATTGTAGAAATACTTTAGATGCAGATTGCAAGTTTGGTGATAGCAATAATCAGAGTTAAGTTAGCTGCTAAACATTTTAGCTCCAAAACAGAACACAGTCAATTTTCTACGCACTTCGTTGCCTTTTCATCATTTTATTTTAGGTGAACATACACCAGTTTCCCATCATGTGCTCCAGCATTCTCAGCGGGTATTTTATATCAATGGGTTTACAATTATCAATAAATTTTGGTGGATAACCGATTAGTATTAGAGTAATAAGTACACCATCCAGATAAGTATGGAAGCAATCAGTTTAATAAATAAGCAATTCTTTATTACACAATTTCTTATCTTAGCGTTTTTTTTCATTTCTATGGGCAGCAGCCGTTGAAATGAACATATTGCACTGCCAATGTTTCTCATGAAAGAAAGACCTGCACAAGGTGCGATGAGTCATAATTTTAAGCAACACTTCAAGAAACGCTATCTCATCATCTACTTCCTTTTCAATTTTAAAACTAACAGTAGGTTGCCATATATGGAATGCATTAAGCAGTAATTTGGCATGCACACAACATAATGGTTGTATAGTGCCACTTTAGTCCATTGTTCAGATTTTCTACATTCCAACTTGCACAGAAAAATATAGGCCATAGTCTGAGCTCAAACAAAATTCATCTTTAGACTATCCTTTTGGATACTGCTTGTTGCGGAGAATTAATATATATGCAATTACGCATTATGTGTTTCTAGACTATCTTTTTCTCTGAATAGCAGATCAATAAAATGAATTGCGTATCTTAACAACATTAATTAATCCTTCCAGATACGTGTCTCCCAGGTTACAATCTGAGAATGTCTCTTAGACATACTGATACAGAAACAGAATATGTTCATGTAAAGGAAGCATTAGCAAATAAAATGACCCAACACCAAGCAGGCACATCCCATGATGATTAACAGTTAATTTACTATATTTAAAATAATCTTTCAAGTTTACTCTGATAAGTGATATCTCACTGACTTCATTAAATTAGCCAACCATTTGGCCACTTCATGCGCCATTGTGTTTGGTATTGGCACGATTTGTTTTAATGGAATCCCATGTTTGAACATCGTCTGTAAAGTGTAAAAACTAGATTTCTGAGCTATAGCTGGCTTCAGTTTTTTGTGTTCGGCCTGTGTAATCTGTCCATTTTGTGACTAGTAGGATATCTCGGTCGAGAAGACCTTCACAGTTTTTCCTATAACATCACATTTAGTATACATTTCAGATTATGAACCGAAAATCAAACCAGGCACTTAAGAAAAACACGCCTTAAGATACATGTCGTCATAGCGAGATTCTTCGTCTTGCTAAATAATAACATGATCACGGTCTGTGGCTAACCCATGCAAGGCTGTCATGTGTAATGTACTCAAATTTTTCAATTTTATTTCTCGACTATATATATATATATATATATATATATATATATACATCTATATATAAATATATATAATGTCCATTTCTAATTAGAGGAAAAACATGTCCAAAGTGGATAATGGCTATTTATTCTCAAGTGACTACTAAACACCACTTTATAATCTTTCATTTATATACATCCTAGTTTTGATTTGATTATGTGGGTGGCAACAAATCTGATTCGGTTTTAGTTATATTTCTTGTTTGGGCTGATTAGTAAATGTGTATGCGTATGCGTCTGTGTGTGTGCCTGTTTGCATGTAAATTTCGCTGTATTGCGAAGTGTTGTCTGAGATCTTGTCATTTTTGCATTGATGCATCGAGAGTTAAACAACTGATAGCATTGTTGGCTGTTACGTTTACGAATGTTATTTTCCCGAGTGTATTCCAGTCAAGTTCAATGTATGCGAGATTGCTAGAGGTGAGAGCCGCATATCTAATTTGATTTCCATATATATTCAATGCGGTTTGATCCTCGATAGTCAGTTTGCCGTCGTACTCTGATGATGATCATGGAAGGTCGAAACGCGTCAGTGCGTTGGGGCTGGCGGTAGTTCTGTTATGCTGTTCGACGACTGGTTAAATACAATGGGATTGGTGTTTACTTCGAGCTCGCAAACTTGATTTAAATAATTGTTACTACCACCCGCGCAATCAATTATTGTTAAATTGTATTCCCGAGTGTAGTCTTTTTTCCCCTGGTTCCGCAATTTTGTTTTATCCACTTGGAAACACCGGGCCTAAAAATTCAATAGTTTCATCAACATGATATTCTAATCGGCTGACCATGAATCACAAAATTCAACAACAATTTACTAACATTCGGGCAAGGCCGAACACCCCCTCGATCAGAATCAACAAACATTCCATTGGATTTACAAAAAACGGAAAGGAAAAGACAGCTGCACATACTGAGACAGAAATTTTGAAACAAAATGAGTATTCAACATTGCAATCCGCACCTGCGCTGATACCAAGCGGAAGAAACAAAATTGCGGAACAAGGGGAAACGAAAGACTACACTCTGGAAAATAACATTCGTACACTTAACAACCAAAAATGCGAACAGTTGGTTCACTCTCAAGCCATCAATACAAGAATGACCAGATCTCAGACATCACTTTGTAATACAACGAGAAAGACATTTACATGCAATCAGGCACACACACATGAACACATACAGGCACATACGCATACACACTTACTAATCAGTCCAAACAAGAAATAGAAATAAAACCGAATCAGATTTGTTGCCATCCGCATAATAAAATTAAATGTATATAAATGAAAGGTTGTAAACTGAAGTTCAGTAGTCTTGAAATAAATGGCCATTACCCACTTGTT
The DNA here is from genome assembly GCA_029291075.1 of Eudiplozoon nipponicum. NCBI lineage: Eukaryota > Metazoa > Platyhelminthes > Monogenea > Mazocraeidea > Diplozoidae > Eudiplozoon > Eudiplozoon nipponicum. The sequence goes on along the minus strand of JAQBSW010010739.1, from coordinate 12,582 downwards.
ATTAATGTGTTTTTTCTTCCTAATTATATATATATATATATATATATATATATATATATATATATATATATTCTGTGTACTCTTTTATGTAGAACTTCTTTCTATTTAAATAAAATTAATAGTTTTAAAAGAAACATGTTGCGCGACAGGGAATAGATTATTTACCTGATTTTCGGATTGCGTACCGAATTGTTTGAATCCACTGTCGTCATGATTTCTCCATATATATCAGCCTCTAGATATGGAGGCCTTTTGTCATTTGTGTATGATGTGCTTTCCATTGAAAAAGGCCTCCATATCCGGAGGCCGAAATATATGGAGAAATCATGATGACAGCGGATTTAAACAATTCGCTACGCAATCCGAAAATCAGTTCAAATTAATAATTCTTTTCAAGTTCATCGGGTAATTAATTTGGTAATATGGAGTGAACTTTCTACTATCCTACAATGATTATGATTATAAATTTCATATATAGGAATAAATGTGTTGCAGAAGTAAACATTTTGAGCGTACCTTTTCGAAGCAGCTGAAAAATTTAGGCTGATCGTCTAAATGTGATACCCCCCATCGCTTGTCAATTTTCTGTGCAGAAAAGCCTAATGTAAAATTGCATCTTAGTCGGGGCAGATTTGAAGGGTCTAACCAAGGTTTTAAATCAAATTCGTCTGTTTGCAAAAAATAAGTCTTCAAAATTCCGTCATTGCGTAGTTTGTAATTCTAGAAATGCAACGAGTGTAAAGCCGAGGCATTCATTTCGAAATAATAGTCTATATTCTAGCAAGTTGGTTATTAATTTATTGAAGAAGAAATAAACTTCGTTACAAAAATAGGCTCACGCTTATGGAATTGTTTTGTATTCCTGGCTAAATATATCCTAGAATGACTGAAGTAGAGTTTTAAGCACTATCAAATCAGTTAACTGACTTGGAAATAAATAATGTTTTCAAACAATGATGGTTTAAAGTGAATAACGCCGACATTTGCCACCAAATATCAAAATTGGTCACTGTCCACATAATCATTTTTGAGTAAATCACACATGACAATTTTCACAGAATTAACCAAAGGCCGCGATCAATCTATTTATCCACTAGACCAAAATTTCGGGCTTGGACGTAATGGGTCGTTATGAGCATGTTTATAAAATAAATGGCTTGTTGTCTTGTTAGAAGTTTTAAATCGATATTAATTGCAATGCAGCTGAAAATATGTGAAGACCCTATCGACAGAGTCGTCCATCTTGGTACAAAATGGACAGATCACATAAGCCATACGAAAACAATTGAAGCAAGCTGGAACTCATAACTCTAGTTGGTATACTTACCGAAGCCGTTCAAACATGGTATTTCATTGAGACTAATTGTGGCAATGACACACCGACAAATAAATTAACAAAATTTTTGTCTAACCTATTGAGGAGATGTACTTATCAAAGTATAGTTCGACAGATCCTTTTGTTTTTTTTTGATAGATAGACAGATTGAACGCGGAAATTCATGGGATGTCTTTATTTGGAGTTGGGCCACTTTTTACAAATGTCAATTTGGACAAAATTATTCAAATTGTATGCCAGTGTGTCTGTGATAAGTTTCTAAATTTTAAATTGGGTGAAGCGCAGTTGAATAGATGAGTTTACTTGCGTAGTTCAGATGTTAAACCGTCAAATGATGGTCTTGGGATGGATTCGCCTTCAACCACGATCACGACTGATATCTTTATGTGCATGTTGGACCAAAAGAACTACGATCTATTGGGTAAAGTTAAACTATTCAATCGCTATGTTGATGGTGGGCTTTTGGTCTTTCATACTTGTGCGCAGGCCGAAAAACTGCTTAATTAATTCAATAAATGGTATCCGAATGCTTGATTTACAGTTGAAATTAAACAGAATGCAAATCGAGATTTTATTGATGTGTTTCTCAACAAAAGAACTAATGACACACTGTTCAGATCCGTCTTCCACAAGGAAATATAGATAGCTAATTAGTTAAATTTTATCAGCAACTGCCCTTTGAAATGGAAAATTATTTGGTAAACATATTGAGTAATAGTGCATAGCGTGCCTGTTCGCCTGACTGTTTGCATACGGAGTTAGATGTGCGTAATTTGCTTATCATCGGTGGATAGCCACCGAATTTCATAAACTTAATGATAAATGACAATCCGTTGTGAATGGTTGAACAGTTGTTAAGACATTGTTTTATATTCACCTGAAGTATAACTGGGAAAAGTCAATATAACACATAATAGATAGATTGCGTTCCGCTCAGGCCTTTGCCTATTTTGCAGCTCTCATTGTTTTGATTACTTTTTTCATCATATTTTATCTACTTAGTGAGAAAAGGGAAATTCGACTACAATCTGCATCTAACATTATTTAAAATTGAAATATATTATATATAGTGAGCTGGCTTGGAATTCGTATTACCGAAGACTTTAAATGTAGCTAGCTTCACTACTGCAGATTAACACATTTGTCTAGGAGATTGTGCCGTCCTATTATCCCACATTCCTCACCCAAATATATAGTGCTTAAAGGGCGTAATACCGGCTCCTACTGATTAGTCGCCAGTAAGCACGAAACGAATGTGCATGAGATTATACTTTCCGTTCATGCCCCCTTTGGTTTATCCTTCTGGTCACAACTGAACTAATTTGCTACTAGGTGAGCTACACCTAATGCACATATATAAACTCTTCGCAACAAACAGTATCTAAATTTTATATTTTTAATTGAATGATGTCATGATTATCGCAAAATGTGAGAATTGATATCGATCAAAGCAACAATATATGGATTTTCCGGAGTAAAGGTTGTTCATAAATAGTTTAAATTCCCAGTTTTGCTGAAACAATGCATATCTAGAAATCCATTGCGTTAATAACATGTACGGATTCGGCAACTATAGTGTTAGTACCAGGTACCAACTCAGTAATCATAATTTTGATACCATTTAAAGGCTCATTATATATTGTATATTGTGCGATAGCTTTGAAGTCGCAATGTCGAAGACTTTGTATAAAGTTAGCTTCACTACTGCAGGTTTACAAATTCGTATAAGAGATTTATCGTCATATTTTCCTACACTCCTCACCCAAATATATAGTGGGTAAAGGGTGTAATACCGGCTTCTACTGATGAGTCCGCAGTAAGCACAAAATGAATGTGCAAGAGGTTAAACTTTTCGTTCATTCTGTCTTTCATTTATCCTCCTTGTCATATTAGAACGAATTTCCTACTTGGTGCGCAACAACTAATACACAATTGTTGACAAATAATCTGGTATAATTTAATATTTACTTTTTCATATATCATTGTACATCACCATGAAAGACTGAACATAGCAAAACACAGGAAATGTATTTTTTCTACCTGATTGGTTTTGCCTTTGTTGGAAATTCCTTAGATATCGCCAGATTTGCGGCGTCAGGTAAAGAGCTAGCGAGTATTTGAGCTATGCACTGCGTGCTTATTAAATTTAATGACACCTAGAGTTAGTAACAATGGGACGAAGTAGATTCACTAAATCAATATCAACGTTATCTTATGTATTTTAAGTCTTATTATATATATATATATATATATATATATATATATATATATTCTGTTCACAATTCTGCGAGGAAATGGTTTCTGCCATTAAAAGACTAATTTTTAGGTACATTTTGGGTAAAAGAACTAATATATGCAATTTTGTATTAGGTGTTGTGCACCCTGCAAAATTAGTTCAAATATAACAAAAAGGATAAACCATAGACAGCATGAACGGAAAGTATAATCTCATGCACATTCATTTCGTGCTTACCCAAATATATAGTGGGAAAAGAGCGTAATACCGGCTCCTACTGATGAGTCGTCAGTAAGCACGAAACGAATGATGAATTGTCTCTGGCTTGTTGGAACTAAATTTTAAAATATATTCCATCGATGGTCCAGCAGAAGCGAAGGCTAATCAAAATATGGAACACTATAAGACGAAACATTGGATTTAATGCGATTATTTGAATTTTTCTAATGCGAATGATTATAAGTTCGAGCCCCGGGCGTTGCAATACTGCATAATACTTACAAATGTATATTAAGGAAAATTTACATCAAGTATTCAATTTGTATTTTACATATTGTGCTATGTTTATAATGTAACGCAATTATTTTTTTAATAAATTTGTTAAAGTTTCTTTTAAATTCAATATGTATTTACGTAAAACGTAAACAATAATAAGTCAAAATAATCATGGCTTCAAGAAATCGTTAACTGCTTGTATAAAATATTTAATTTAGTTTAACTGCTGAATAACTTAGCTTGTTATGTAATATTCCAGTGGAAGGCTACATCGCCCACCTTGCATTACCTAAAAAATTCAGGCACCACCTATGAATATCTCCTGTAGACAATTCATATTTTCCATAAATGAATGTGAAAATGAAGCAAAGATAATGGAAAAGACTGAAAGCGCTGAAATTATGAAAACGCATCCTAGTAGTGAAAAAAATGTAAAAGTTTCGTATTATAAAATTATCGGAGATAACTTTGATTTATCGATGGTAATTTGCAAGTAAAGTTGAATTTTCAAGGCAAGAAAAAAATGCAAAATTTGCCATGCCAAATTCATAGAATAAATATTAGTTAAAATGTCATCTAACAAAATCGAGTAAATCCATTCCGGAAGATGACCAAATGATGAGCAGGATGGTTCTAAAGCATTATTGGGAAAACTGGCTACCAAAAATCGGTAGATATGATTCCATGTAACGCCACAGTGTTAACCACCAAACGAAGAGAAAATGCGAAAAGTAAATAATGCGCATCTAAATTAATATTACATCGGCATAACTTTTGTATTGAACTGTACCAAAGACACAGGTTGTGTTTGCAATAATGCTCTTAATATCTGCTGCCTTCACACTTGCATTATTTTATTTGCTTCTAAATTTACGCCTCTGCGCATCATTCAATCTAAAGCTAAATCAAGTGATTTAACACTAAGTTCATTCCAATTGTAATTGCATCTGCTGCAAATTGGATATACCTTAGAAAAAACCTCAAATTAATATTTAAGTGGTCGAAGGAAGCTTCCGTATACTTTCTACTGTTGAATAGGTGAATCCAATATATATTTTTTAAATCTTTGAAAGTTAAACAGAAAAACTCAAAACCTGACATGAAATACTAAGTTTTCACGATATCTCATTAAACTGATCTCAAGTTTCAAATAATTAGAAACCCCGTTATTAAGATGAGCGTATAAATTTACCACAATTTTGTGTCCACTAATTGCATGATGGCCACAATTTCAATGAGCTGTCACTGGTTGGTATCATCTGCATATTTGTACTAAAGCGCTTATTTGCATTGCATAAAATGAGGTATTTAAATGCGGAAGGCAGATCTAAACGGTAAACAAGCAAAAACAGAAGCATAAAATGACTCACACATCTAGCAGACTGACCCAATAACCCAAAATCCGATTACGGAAAACAACTAGCAGCAATTCGAAATTCAAAAGGAAACAGCTAAATAAGAATTGGCTTGCTTCCAAGCAGCAGAGAAATAATTATTAAACCAAGCTTGACTCATTCGACATCGCCAGAACCAACTTTAAAAATTGAAGTTTAAAAGAATATCATTTAGACTACTAGGTCTGCAGGGTACCATCTTGGTCAACATACTTTAAAGGCTAATCGAAATTTATTTTCGCAAATGCATAGATAAGCAGTGAATAAATCTCCATAGAACGTTAAATCTCAATTATGTTTTACTTACGTGGACGACAAATATTCGTGGCAGGTTCTTCAATTTGGTCCATTCTGTTTCGCATATCAACCGACTGTCTCCGAGTATGACAATATCACGGACTTTAAGCCAATGATATCGAAGTGGCATCGCAAAATTTGACAGGTTAATTGGACCACCTGCAGATGGTCCAACGAGGCAGACCAAGTAATGATCACTGAAGTTGTGTTCCGTTGCTTGACTGACGGACTTTATGTTTAAATAACCGAATAAAATATCATATATTATCATTTGCATTATGGAAAAAAATGATTCATGTTTAAATAATACTAAAAATAATATTTTCTTGCAGACCTCTGTAAAAGTAATTAGTAATAATACGATAAATCTATTTCTGTTCTAAAATGTTGTCTGAAAACAGAGCAATTAGTTTTCAAAAGATGCAATTATTCCAATCATTCTAACTTTTAATTTCGCATGCAGGAAGATTTTAACCTCTTACAGAAACAAAATTACGAATTAAAAGTATTATTCTCATATAGCCGATTAGGTGATGTTGCAGCAGAAGTTAACATTAGTCAACACGATCTGAATAAGTAATCTTAGCAATGCTTGTGTGTTCTAAATTAGTCCAATTTTTATTTAACTCTAAAAATCTATTATCGCTAAATGCGTTCGGCGAAGTTCTGTTGACATTTTATTGTAGTGGCTTCCAGGGCCAAATGTGGAAAAATTAATTAATTACATTTTTTATTAATTATCAAATTATTTGGCGTAATCAATTTGGAAAAGGAAAATATAAAGCCAATTGTCCAAAATTGAAATGCAAAAAATTTGATCATAGTTGCGACACAAATATCACGTTGGTGTAATGGTACATAATTGTGTTTCTTAGCTAGTTTTATGTAATTTGTGCTTTATGTCGCTAGCTAAATTGTTTAATAATCAGTTTTAAAAAAATTAAAATAACAAATATCACACTGACGTTAACTAGTTAATTGGTGTAACAACTATCTGATTTACGGTGCAGCAAATTATTGTGAGGCTAGTCTTTGGCCTCTAACAATGAGTAGACAGTAAGCGCAAAACGCATTGTGTGCAGTGTGCGGCAGGGTGGCTCAGTGATTAGAACACCAGATTCCGAAGCAGATGTGCCCAAGTTCGAACCCTGTCCGCGGAAAATTCTCGCCAGTATGTGATGAGTTCTCAGTAAGGACTAAACCGGTCTACTGAATGAATTGCCTTTTCTACACTGTAAAATTATTAGTTTATACTGACAAATATATGTATATAATGGGTCGAGTGTTTATATGAAGATCGCAACCTTGATTATAGTAAACGCATGAATGTTGATGATTACCTTTGTAGTGTGTAAAATGCACTAATTTTATTTAATCATGTTACTCAAACGATTCTTAGGAGTAGGTGTTGGATTTAATTTTAATGGGACTGGCATAGTTCAGATGATCGCCAATTCAAATTTTAAAACGGGTTTCAAATTAAAAAATTGTAAGCAGTTACAAGTACTGATGCGTTTCGCCTACAATTTATGAATTAATTAAGGAATGCCAAGTATATCAATTTTTGGATTTCAGCATTCAAGTTTGAAGCAGTATTAATGACCTTTTGTTTAAATATTTAAGTTAACTAAGCTTGGTCAATTTTACACTTAAAGTAATCCAATCGAAATAAAATGTCATATTCTGAAATGATATTGTTTGCATTAAATGATACAAGCTGGTGAAAAATAAGACATTAATAGGTATCATTATTTGTGAAGAACTAACATATATATTCATGTTGTAAATATGAAGTTTCATTTTGATCCCAAATGATCTTATGTGTTAATTTGTGCGCTATGCTTACTATAAAAGTATTGTAGGCATTGCATGAAGCTAAGATTTACGCCAGTATGAAAGTCAATTTACCTTTCCTACCCAATGACTTACCAAGCAAACGTGGCTAAAGGGCACATCTGGTATCCAGTGAAATGATCCGGTAAGATCATGAAATTTCGGCTCATAAGCCTTTTGGTAGGATATCTTTCGACACTGCAAAACGTCCTGATTATGACCATCACTTTGGAAGTGAGTTTGTAGACGCTGTGAGTGATTGTGTCCAGAAGGCATCAGCATACTACTAGCTGAATTTAGCGCTCTAACAGGCCAACGATTTACCGCTCTTAGGCTTACAGATGACCTACCATTGCCAAAGATAGGGTCCGTTACTTTGCTAGCTGCTGTGTTCTTGTTTTCTGTTGGGTCGATAACTTGAAATTGTTCACTCGACTTTTTAAGATTATTATTGTAATCAAATATTGCTTGTCTGTGAATATTGCTACCCAACGTGACTGTTTGATTACAATTTATTAAATTATGATAAGCGTTTTGTTGCAGCATATTCGACATTTCGAGGGACCTAAGCCCTATTACCGAGCTCAATTTTCTTAAGGCACCCACGGGGCGCGTTTGCTGATGTGTCATGAAGACATCATTTGCAACGTTACAGGGCAACGTATTTGTAGCTGTGAAACAGGATGAAGCTGGCGATGTAGTAACTGTCTTCGTTAGCGTGAATTTATTTGAGGTTGTACAAGCAGTGCCATCTTTCGTCGCTCCGTCAGTATTTGAAAAAGAATTCCTAAGATTTGGATCACCGTTTTGTGATACTGTGTGTGGTAAATGTTGTAGTTGCTGATGATAAAGATGACTTAAGTGATGAAGATTAGGATGATGTTTTTGCCCTTGTTGTTCATGAATTTGGTAATGTGGTTGATGAGGACACAATCCAGACGAGGATGAGGGACATGCGGAATTAGATTGATTAACATCGGAAGCTATTCCAGAATTGTGTTTATTGACTATCTTCGTGGCGTTAGCAGTTGCACAAATGTCGGTGGCTTTTTCCCTAACATCACGTCTTTCACTATTTCTGTAGTTAACATGAGCACTGCTTGAGCGACTTGTGTGTCCTGAATGACATTGATTTACATATTCAGGTCGTTGAACAGCCATGTGTCCTTCTAATTTGTGATTCTCAGGTGATGGAGTCACAGTGAACCGATGTTGAAGCGGTTTGAAAGCACCAGTTCCCATGGAAATAGTCAATGTAGAGGGGGATGTGTTTGGCGAGTGATTTTCTGCAATTGACGAATAAAGGTTTGGCAGGTACGAATCACCATTAGCTCCCAGCGTTAACGAGTTCCTTGATACACCTGCGACATCCTGGCCATTTCCGCTGACGTTGCTTGTGGCTCTTGTAATATCTAAGTTAATTAATTAGAAATTTAGTTATTTGCATGGATATTATTAATCAAAATCAAATTGATTTATAAATAAATTTCAGTTCAATTCTCTTATTTCAAATAGTATTCTTGCTTTAATGTGTTCAGTTTTTTTCCGCAACGTGCTTATCTCTCATTATTTACTTAGATTTTCACAATTAAAATATATATGATCTACGAAATGTATTATTAGTAGTTTAATTTTTACTATTTTCAACAACTTTATAGCAAAAATATTTTTGTTAATTCCGGGGTTGAAACCAAAAATAAAATTAAAAGCACACATTATTCTAGTTAGCATGCATGTATACTAAATTAAATCTTTTTCACAGAAACACTTTCACTTTAAATGCGTTGGTTAATTGGTGAGAATACTACAGAACTGCTCGCAGCGGCACTTATTTTGTTATAAAAATACAATTTATCTGAGGTCCGTTAACTTAATTTGGTTAATTAAAGACGAAATTTGTTTGATGAGTAATGGGTTGTACTTATTTGAACATTATTTGTTCACGTCATCAGCAATACTAGCTTTGAATTTAATATCCTGACAATTACTTTAACTAATTAAAAATCAAGATCCACGAAATTTTGCTTTTCCTTGTGGATTTTCGATACTTTGTACAATTTTATTCATAAATGACGCAAAAATTTCCAACATGCCTGAAAATAGTTGTACCAGAAGAAAGCTTCTAAAAGTGTCGAACCGAAATAAAATATTTGGTTTTGCGCTTCTTGTGGGTTTGAACTGAATCAATGCAGGTATTTTGATTTTATGTTTTTATATGAGGAAATTGATTTACTAAGTTAGTGGAATGAATGTAGGTTTCGTTTGTATGACTTAGGTGTCAATTTCTAATTGTTAACGTGACGAAGATTTATATTTAGTATCAAACGCCATGGGTGGCACTCGAAAGTAATAAATATCATTTTATACAAAAACCATTCGACCAACTGGCCACCAAATAGACAGTTTCTGGTGGTATCAGCTATGCTATAATTAACATGTAATTGAATATATATTTTTTTATAAACAACCAAGAGTATATATAATTTCTTTCAACGAATGATTTAATTATTAGCGAGACCATGAAATCGAGGCCAGAATATAAGTAGGTGATGAAGTACCAGGTTTTCAGAGTGGTTTCACTCTTAACATTGTGGTATTATTTAGCCTCGCTCCAAAATTCTGGTATTGGCGTTATTTACATGTTAGCTACGTATCATATATGGTGATATTGATTTGAATTTAAATTTCTGAAGTCTCGACATGAATAGTAGATTTGAACTATCAGTTTCGCAAAGATTCGTTCGATCCCCATTTTTGGTAGCGCGCCTCGATTTCGTCTTCGTGGTGCCTGGAGGCTGATGCGTCTCTTGATTCCAAAGGCTTCCACACCGTTTCCAGTCATCAGTACGAACTCGACGCGTACTTGGAAATGCGGATTAATCGGATCTTTGCGAAACCGATAGTACAAATCTACTACCCACGAATGAAAACTGTGGACACTCTAAATGTGAAGATCACGCTCTGCAACTCAATACAACAACGTTCAAGAGATGTCTTGATATGAAGTATATTCTATTACTGTTTGAATACACGTATGTATAATATATTGCACTATCCAAATATCACGACCAAAAATATAGTGTTTTTTTTGTGCTGTGGAGGCTATTACATTATTAGTCGCCTGTAAAATCAAGCCTACAAAAATCGCCGAAACAAGACATATAATCAGAATTAAATCGATTAATCGGTATAAATCAAATGGGGTTTCGACCGACTGCAAATTGTGACAGGTCAGTTACATTCTTTAAATCAAGTTTGCGAGCTTGAAGTAAACACCAATCCCATTGTATTTAACCAGTCGTCGAACAACATAACAAAACTACCGCCAGTCGCACGCACTGTTATGTTGCACAACGACTAGTTAAATACAATGGGATTGATGTTTACTTCAAGCTCGCAAACTTTATTTAAAGAATTGTTACCACCACCCGCACAATCAATTATTGATTAATTGTGCAATTTGTCTGTATAAATTCACATCAACGCACTCTAAAGATTTGCTCTTCCTTTTTCTTACAGGCATTGAAACAATGGATATTACTGTTAAAACACTGGGAGAATTAGAATTTCTGATTCATTTGTCCAGTACTGATCGTCTTCTAGATATGAAAAAAAGATTTACGCGGAGCACGGATTATTCCCCGTCAATCGACAGCGTATTATGTTTAAAGGTAAAGAATTGAAAACAAATCATCGGTTATGTGACATTGGCATAACACAAAAATCGATAGTCTACGTTGTGATGAAAATAATGTAATTCTTATATATAACTACATTTGAGACCTATTATAATGAAAGTATTAATATCTATTTTTTATACATAAATATAATTCGAAATATTTTCGTTCTTCATTTAAGTATTAACGTTTTTTGATAATTTTTTCGTATGACTAAATTCGGCATTAAGACATTGATTACGGTTCTTTAAATCAATTCTGCGAGCTAGAAGTAAACACCAATCCCATTGTATTTAACCAGTCGTTTACTTGTACAGGTTAATTACATGAGGATTTATCATTTTAACGGTCCAGTTTTTAAAGCCATTATGCGTGAAGTCAATGTTTGAGGACTTAGTGGTATTGCATGTTATTATTCCAAAATTTTGGTATAGGAATGAAAATATTCTTTATTATAATGATTGGCTGGCAAATTAAGACTTTTTGCTAATGACAAATGCTGTCGTCTATATTTCGGTGTTAGTAAATAAAGTTGGCCAGAATATAAATACTAACAAAGCACAATATTTGTGGCTGACATACGCGTCATTATTGACAAATGGGATGATGACTGACGGCTAAGTCGACGAGAACGATTCACCGATTGTGTGCGTGACGTTGTACTGCGCATATACTCGTCTAATTGATCGGACCGAGGTATTCGTGTCGAATGTACTGCGGTTGGCGGCGTCCACAAGTCCTTACCGTTATATACGGGATCATTAAATCCGGCCCCAGTTGTGTGCTGGTATACGGTTAATTTATCCGATTCAATTTGAGGATTTTTCTGAAAATGATCAGACTGGGGGAAAGGCAAAGTGCTTTCCATACCATGCATCTTGAACAAATTAAAAGGAAAACATTTACAGTGAGTTTAGCTTGTTGAGTAAACAATATTTCACGTGAATTGAACACAAGGCTACTTTAAAATATTTGGCGGAGTGCATATTATGAGAGTTCAATTACAAACCGATAAAATTAACAAAAATCATTTAATAGATTTAATATCAAAAGGAACGAAAAAGAACAAACATTCGTGTTTTCATGATTGAAAGCTGAAGTATATTGTATTTATTTATATATTTGTAGTTAAAATTAAAAAGCCAAACAAAATAGGAAAATTTAAACATTGAGAGAGTGTAAAATATGAGAACAACCAATCAATTGCGTGCATCATTTCCAGTTCAAGCTCAATGCAGAAGAAGCGTGTTCAGGCATTGAGCTAGAACTGGAGGTAATGCACGCAACCGATTAATATTTCTCTTTTTTCACACC
>JAQBSW010010738.1:0-22945 GCA_029291075.1 Eudiplozoon nipponicum | reverse complement strand
TAGTATTGAATTCGCATTGTCGTTGACTTTAGATGATGTTAGCTTCACTATTGTAGGTTTACACATTCGTCCAGGAGATTGTACCGTCCTATTATTCCACATTCTTTGACCAAATATATACCGGCTCCTACTGATGATTCGCCAGTAAGCACGAAACGAATGTGCATAAGATTATACTTTCCGTTCGCAAAACCTAATGCATACTTGTATATACATTAGTTTTTCGCAACAAACATTATTTAGCATTAACACCAATTTGTAATTTTTTGCGTTGTATTTTTTAATCTAAATTACTAACGATCCGTAGGGTCCGATATTCACTAATTTAGAAATGCTCAAATTGATTGTGGTAATGAGATTATATCGTATGCTTATGTTTACTATGACATAAAATTCGTCCTTTTTCAGTACAAATGCGCTATGTATTTCGCATACATGCTATTTTTCACCAAGACACGTAATGCACAAATACTTAAGTCCATGTTCCCCATGAATTGCAATACATTAAATATAAACATGCCCGCAACCAGTCAACGCGTTAAGTGTAAAAGCTGAAGAATTAAACGAAACGAAAAAGCTTGTTCCAGAAAAGTGACATAACTAACGAAAATGTAGACTATTTTGAATTTAACATTATGTGAACAAATATTTACGTGTGACTGGCGGTATTTTTTCTCTTTTTCGACGACTGGTTAAATAAAATAATATTAGTGTTTACCTGAAGTTCGTAAACTTGATTTAAAGAATCTTTACAATCATCCGCGCAATCAATGATTACTTAACTTGCCTAGCTGTCACACTAAGAATATTTTTCTTTTCGCATATGCATAAAAATCTCCCTAAAATGACCTATATAAGGTGTAACAAGTCGAGGACCGTGCTACATATATATTTTTGTGCGCAATATTTTTTTCTACATGCAATCAACTTGCCGATATGCTTATACTGTTTTTTGGACATTTTTTCAATTTTATTCAAACAAACAGACGTAAAACGTTTGTAAACGCACATTAATTTTATTGAATTATCCCTCAATTTTTTGTAGTGGTCAAAGATGCTCTTGTTTTAGACAGCATTTGAAGATTTTACAATGAGAGCGCGAATTAAGCCATCGTTTTTAACATCATTATATTTATATTGCGGTTTATGGTCGCGATTATGTTATCTTTAATTTTTCAGCTTTCCTATCTGGTTAGCTACTATCTATTCGCACAGATTTTTTTGATAACTCTGTCACAATTTTCATCTTCGTAATTCTTCAATTTAGCAAATTTTTTATGTAACATCCGGAGCATAAAGATATACAATTTCGACAAATTTATTTTTGGCCGACTGATCTTTATTTTCAAAGGTTAAACTAATATAAATAAGAACCAATTATTTTAGCCAGTTGGATATCATTTGATTGTCTTGAAATCAGATATTAAGCGTCTTACAAGTTCAAATCCGTGTTTGACATGACAATACTGCCTTACATTTCCAACTTATCAATTGAAAGCTTCTTCCAATTGTCTCTAGAACGCCATTCCATACACTCTGTATCTTTTATAGTAAAAGTCGCTCATTTCACTTCATCTAATTTGACGTCGGTTTGTAGATTTGTAGATAACGAGAGGCAGTCATATATAGTACAGCGTGATCATGTTCGTAATCTTAGACCGTTAACTACTTTCAAGTTATATTATTAAAATATTATAATATCAAAATTTATATTTTGTTCCGCTACTTCATATCTGGGATCCCAACAAATTAAATAGGGGGCAGTAGAGATGTACACTTTTACTATCCTATATTTTTGCAGTATACTGTCGTCCATTGCAGAAATCTCAAACAAACATCATAAAACGGCGCGAAAATAAGACCGACTTCATTTTCTCGATGTTGCTGGAAAGAATTAATATCTTATAAAGATGTGTTGTTTACTAAAATAATTATCACCTATGTTAATTTGAAAGAATATCAGAGTTATTAAAGAATTTTTGGAGCGTCTTCATATTGTCTATCTTTGATATATACATATTATCACAATGTGGTTAGACAATTGCTTAACTGTACTAAGTAGTTGATCTAAACTACTTAAGGAATTAACTGGATTCCATTATAAAACCTACCATTAGAAGTTAAAGTACTTCTAATTAATCAATTAGTTTGATTACTTTGTACAACATTGGATCTCCTAAATTAAATTTTCATAAAAGTAATTTAAATATACTTCATATTTTTATGCATTAAACATCACTTCGAATAAATTAATGAACATTAGTTGCGCGGGCGGTGATAAAAATTCATATAATCAAGTTTGCGGTCTTGATTTGAATACCTGACCCATTAATTACTTACGTTTGCCAGTATAAAATAAGTATTTTTTAGTATGGAAAAGGCAATTCATACAGTAGACCGGTTTCTTCCTAATGGGAAACAGAGCCACAGATTCCAAACAGACGTGTATAGGTTCGAGTCTTGTCCACGGGAAATTCTGGACAGTACGTGATGAGATCCTAATAAGGACGAAACCAGTCAACTGGATGAATTGCCTTTTCTATTTAATGAGACAGATGTTTATATTAGGATCGCAACCTTGAAAAGTGTAATCACATTGAATACCTTGGACAAGTTCGCAGAGAGAGGATGCACCTGCTTTCCATTAAATCTGTTCTTACCCTTTTAAATATCTACTGAGTACAAATAATCCTGTTGACAGCGGCTGATGTCCTTCAATTGAGAATGTGAGCGGAGTAGTAGGAAATGCTCGCGCAAAAGCGTAATAAATGGATGATTATGGAAATCAGTTTAATTTTTTTTAGTATAAACCAGTAGAATTCAAATTTTGTTAGTCAGTGAGCACTTTGTCAATGAGGAATGCTAGTAAAGAGCTAAGTAAACCATGAAAATTTGTGATAACTACACTAACTCCTTAAAAAAGGATTTGCTAATCAAATCTCAAATTACAAATTCTTACGAACGAGTTAATACAAAGCAATTAGTTTGAATAATAGAAATACGCGAAGAGATGAAAGCAAGTCGGAAGGACGAATCAGCTTGAATTAGATAGTGTGAGAACTTGGAGCCCAATTCTGGTCATTAAAATCCGTAACGAGTCTGGAGCGTTGAGCCGACTATTGTCTTTGATTAACCAGTTAGCATGATGAACCTGTCCAATTATAGGGAATTGATCAAGCTCGACTGTTAAAATTGCGTAAAATGTATGAAAACACCTTATGGGAAACAACAAGGGCAGGTAATTAGTATATTCCTCGTCGAGAAACATGTTTATCGTTTAAAGCATAGATGATGGATAATCTGTCGTTGCCCCCAACCCTTTTATATGAGCAAGCAAGGAAGTATATTAATCATATTTTCAATATTTTGCAATATCTATAATTTTAACATACGCTTTGAACGAAAGTTCTACTTTTGGACTCCAATTGAAACATTTTTTGCTAAATTATATAGTTCGTAAATATTTTATTTTTTGCCTATAATGATTGCTTAGCTTGTCTTATCAAATGAAATTCAAAGTTGGGAAATTAGCCAATACTTTCGATGAAAATGATTATTCACGGCCAATTTATGTAAACCTCAACGTTATGTTTTCTCCTGATGGTAGATTCGTTAACAGACGGTTGGCTTTATCACATCAGCTTCTATTATAGATTTGATGTGAGATGCACTTATTCACGAATTCAGGCTTGTTTACTCATTTCCTTATTAAGATCACTTTCAAAATGCACAAATTTAGTTATTTATTAGCACTGATTCTTTTCCAGGCTTTATCAAAGTTTTTTGAACTATTAATATTGTACAATAAGTGGTTCATCGTATGTTATTACCTTCGATACATTACGTGATGTTTTGCACTAAACATAAAACTGTAAATGTTATTGTAATTCATAAAAAAATATTTTATTGTATCGTAAGCATTAAGCAAAAGAATTTGCATTATTCCATTTGATCAGTATGTTTTTCTGAGAAATGAATATATTTCTGGGATACCAGTCAATATTTTTTATTGCTCTCCGACTGCTTATTTGCATATTCGAATTAAAAGTTTACATTATTCTATTAATATTATTATATTTATGCCAACCGATTGCGGAACCAGATAAAAATCAATGATGAATACACATTTTTGCATCGATTTGTCAAGTTTTTGTTGCTTTCTTGCTCATCAGACTGAGGCAATAAATTTAACGGCAAAAACACATGAAAATTGAAAGTTTATTGTTCGACGTCGGATGAGATAAAGAAGTTAATTTGAATTATGCAGCTTTTTCTTGTAGATGTATATCGAAAATTGTCTGATTCACGTTTTAAAAGCTTTAGCTAAAATATTCCGTTCCATTGCAAATATGGAGGCACGCGTTTTTTGTCTTATAACACTTTTTCATCCGAAACATTTAATCATTAATATTGTTTCATTCTTACCCAATGTGAATTAATTTTCGAATCTTGATTTTACCAATTAGTATATGCCATATTTAGCAGAACACCAACAATAGTAACAAAAGTTATTCAAGTTAAGTTTGTGAGATCAACATACACACTGGATTTGTTAAAAGAAATGGAATAATCCTGAAAATTTTCCAAGTGCATTTTAGACGCACAAGTCTACATGATACATGATAATATACAAGTATTGTATAAATAATTACACAAAATATTTGGTATCTGCTTTTTCAAATATTGCTTCCAAACATGTAGTGATCAGATTTTTTGTGCCAAAGCACTGTGAGACTTGATTTAAAAAAATCTCTTTATAAGTTTATGAAGATCACGTTCGTATGAAAAAACATGCTGGGATAAAGGAAGACGAAAATAATAATTTATTGTAGTGTCAGTTTAAGCGAGATGGCTATTTAGGATTTAAATGAACGATTATTTATTTTACGAAGTATTAAAATAGTTATAACAATTTAGTGCTTGACGATTTTACGGATACCCGATACATGGTTTTTAGTGAATCCCACTTAGCATTAAATACCACAATAAACAAAGTAAAAGCAATCTCCAAGGATTAACCATGATTACAAACGTCCTGTGAAGTAATTCTCGCAAAATGCATATTCTTACGCATTGCCAGAATAACAATTTGTACTCTTACGCAATGTTTAATAATAAATAACAATAAAAATTCAAAAGTTTCATCAACATGATATTCCAATCGACTTGTCACGAATAACAATATTCAACAACAATTAACTAGTATCCAGGCAAGACCGAACACGCCCTCGACTAGAATCACCAAACATTCAATCGGTTAGGCAACAAACTGAAGAGGAATAAACAAATGCACATACAGTGACATAATTTTCCAAATACTATAAGGTTCAACACTTCAATCCGCACTTGCGCTGTTACCAAGTGAAAAAAACAAATTTGCTCGAAAAGGAGAAACGAAAGACTACACTCGGAAAAATAGCACTTGTACACGTAACAGCCAACAATGCGAACAGATGGTTAATTCTCAAACCCTCAATACAATAATGACCAGATCATAGACACCACTTTGCAATAAAGCGAGAAAGACCTTTATATGCAAACAGGCACATACATAGACACAAATGCATATAAACTTACCAATCAGCCAAAACACGAGATAGAAGTAAAACCGAGTCAGATTTGGTGCCACACACATAATCCAATGCAAACTCAGAATGTATATAAATGTAAGATTGTAAAGCGAAGTTTAGTAGTTTCGAAATAAATGGCCATTATCCACATTGTTATTAATGTGTTTTTTTCCTAATTAGGAATATACTGTGTAATATTCGAAGGCAATAGACATAATAAATATAACAAACTATTTGATCATCCTAAAATAAAATCCTGAGTCAAACGGCGGTTCACAATGATTGTTGCACACTTTCCTATTTACATCTCGAGCTGCATTCTTTTAGTGCGTTATGAAGCAACAAATTGTTGTTTATGAATAAAAAAGCAATTCAATAGAAGAGACAATTAATTCGTTACACTGATGTGCAGCGAAATAAATGGAAGGATATTGGCAGAATAATGGTATTCACCAAGAATGACAATGTCGAATTTGTACAGGAATTCCGGTTCATTTTATCAATACACAAGTGAAATTAATCTGAAATATTTTGGAGATTTTTTGCCAAAAGCGGGTTTATCTAACAAATCCTACTTAGACGTTTTAACAATGCCGAGGAAGCACATTCAATTTGTGTTCTCTAATATTAGGCGCCAAGTTTTGAATTTTTTATAAGAAAATGCTAAGTTCTAAATATATACTCGGTAGTAATTACACACAGAATCAAACCTGAGTATTAATCATTTGCACCGAGATGAAGTTGGCTGGTGCGTGTAGATCTATGTACTTTGAGATTTAGTAAGGCAGAAATAAATAAAAATTAAATAATGCTTTATCTGGCTAACGTAAATGTAAT
Source organism: Eudiplozoon nipponicum (assembly GCA_029291075.1). NCBI lineage: Eukaryota > Metazoa > Platyhelminthes > Monogenea > Mazocraeidea > Diplozoidae > Eudiplozoon > Eudiplozoon nipponicum. The sequence goes on along the minus strand of JAQBSW010010738.1, from coordinate 16,538 downwards.
AAAGTGCAAAATAATATTTCAGTTATTACATGAAGCCTGTACCTGAGTTAAATTGAAAAACATTGAAATTAATGTAAACATTATCCAACATCCGATTGGCGGGCAGTATTATTTGGGACAATAATTCATCAAGTATTGTGAATCCGTAACAATTAATTTCCTGCAGGACTAAAATGATATTAAAAAATTGGCAAAAGCAAAATGTATTATCTCATGAATGACGTGTTTTGTGTTTAATAACGAATGATCGGTAGGAACCGACAATACGTTTCAATTAATCTATGCAATTGGTTAATAAATTTTGGATTTTGTATAGTTTAATCTTCCATACGAATGTGAATTCCAGTAAAAGTATGGTCAACTTCATACAAAATGCATACGTACCCTTCTGGTCCTATTTCAAATTATTTATTTCATAGAACTCAATACTTAATGCATAATTGCAATTATATTATTCGTGTGTAGTAATAAATACGTAACTATTTTTGGTTACATTGAATGATAGCTTTATTGCAACGAAATTTACTATTAGATATCAATTGAGCCAAGAGAATAAGGCATCGCTGGAGTAACAGGAGTCCAAAGAGATGTATTATACCCAATTTTGGTTAAAATAGCCCATCTTTTAAATCACCTGTTTTGTACCCTGTAAAGGTTTGGAAAATATTATATGTAAAGCCTTAGCTTTTATGGCGAACTGCTAAAGAGCTTAATTAGGGTTTCCTCAATTTCGCTTTATTTTACATAAGCATATGAGATTGCAATGGTTAAAATGCCCTCGTTTCTTGATCAAAAAGTAGATTTGAGGTGTGATACCAACTCCTACTGATGAGCTGTCAGGAATGATTGATGACCTTCCATGATCATCATCAGAGTACGACGGCAAACTGACTATCGAGGATCAAACAGCATTGAATATATATGGAAATCAAATTTAAATATGTGGCTCTTACATCTAGCAGTCTCGCATATATTGAACTTGACTGGAAATGTCAGCTGCACAATTTCTATGTAGTCACGAACATTAATTGTTTGCAGCTTTCGCCACATATACATATATAGGCAATTCAATTTAAAAAATAATTGATTGTGCGGGTGGTGGTAACAATTCTTTAAATCAAGTTTGCTAGCCGGAAGAAAACCACAATCCCATTGGATTTAACTAGTCGTTGAACTGCATAACAAAACTATCGCCAGCCGCAACGCACTGACGCGTTTCGACCTTCCATGATCATCATCAGATTACGACGGCAAACTGACTATCGAGGATCAAACCACATTGAATAAGAATTGTTACAACCACCCGAGCAATCAATTATTGTTAATAAGAAATTTACCAGATACTCGAAACGTTTCTTACACATTATCTCCTCAAGTATCTACTAATGAACAAATCTTAATATATAAATTGAAAGGCAAAACAATATAGAAATATGTAAAAATAGAGAGAATGTGCAAATAGGGAACCAATCATTTGCGTGTGTCACCTCCAGTTTAAGCTCAATGCCTGGAGGTGACGAACGTAATTGATTGGTTCCCTTTTTCACACTCTATATTTACATATTTCTATCTTGTTTTGTCTGTCAATTTATATATAAAGATATTTTCATTAGTAGATACTTGAGGAGATAATGAGAAAGAAGCGTTTCTTGTATCTGATAAAATTTCTTTTTCTTTTTGCATATAGGAACAGTACAATGAATTTTATTAAAGCTCGCATTTCAAAAGTAATATCATTGTTTCCACAAAATGTAGTAACTGATATTGATTAAAGTTACAGTGTATGGTATTTCCTGCAATACCTTGTGCTTAGATGTAGGTGTATAACTCATTCGAGGAGAAATTTAGTATGTCCAAAGTATTGCTAACTTTTACCGAGTCAGTATTTTAAAACCACTCTATAGGTAACCTTTACAAGCTCAATATATATTATATATCGTGAATAAGTTATGAAATGGCTTTGTTGAAAACTTTATATGAAGAAAATTTACTACTGCGGGTTTACACATTCGTATAGGTGATTCTACCTTCAAAGTGACCCATATTTCTTGACCAAATATAGTGGGTATATAATGTTGTACTGGCTCCCACTGATGAGTCGCCAGTTGGCATGAAACGTGTCTGCATGAGATTATACCTTTCGTTCATGCTCAAATTAGTCTATCCTCGTGATCATATTTGAATTAATTTGTTACCTGATGTGCAATACCTATTACACAATTGCGTATATTTTAGTACTCTGCAACAAGCAATATATATTTAATTTTGAGCAATCTAATTTTCTAGTAAGTATCGCGAATTTGCATCAGCAACAGTAATGAACAGTCTTTTCACTATATTTCTCGAAAAATGTGGATATAATTGTGAGTTTGTCTTGTTCTCCAGTTATCTAATGTTACACGAATAATGACTAATTCCATCTGTATTTTTGCAGTCTCATGATCTACGGTTTATCATATTTTTGGAATTCTACATAACATGAACAGAACTTTCCGTTAAACACTAGTAAATGCAGTCTAAAATTAATGCTAGCCTTATCTACATCGAAGTTAGTTATTATAAAGCGTAACGCCAGTTACACAATAAAATTCGATTTCGCGTTTTAAACACAATAGTTCAATGTTCATAAGAAAATTTAATATGCTACATTTGTATTTTCACTGCGCTTCAGCACACAATTTATACTCCTTCTTTACAAATTTTCATTGTGGTGTACACTTGATGTGCAAATCTTTGTATCCATGTTTGAGTCGGGTCTCATCTAGTTAGCTTATGGATGACCCGGATAATCGTAAATGCCAGCATGCACTTCGTGCTTTTACACATTCCTTCATTGGAAGTCATCATCATGCCGTATATCGCTATATATTTGGTTAAATAATATGGTGCTATTTTACATTGCCATGTGTATAAAAGCAATCTAAGTGCCAGATTAAAATGATGTAGTGCATATTGCGTCTTCAGATCTTATTCATTTTAAACAATATGCACTTACGCTATAAAGGATAAAAGAAGGCTTATCGAGAAAGTTTATATTCAAAGACCATTAAGAAGAACAACCTTTCTGTGATTGGTGTTTATCTCACTCTCAAAATCTTGATTTAAATCATTGTTATCACCACCTGCGGAATCAATGATTTTTTGGTTTAATAACATTTATTAATTTGGCGGAAACAACAAAAAGTTCATACTTGTAATTGTGAAGATATTGTACAGCTGCCATTTCCAGTCAAGTACAATTTCTGCGACGCTTCTATGTGAGAGAACCGCATATGTAATTTTGCTTACCTAATATACGAATAAAGGTTTAATCCTGTTGATTTATTTTTCCGACGTATTCTTATGATGTTCATAGAAATTCGAAACGCATCTGCATGTGTGACTGACGGTAGATTTGCTATTGTGTGCGAATTGTTAGATACAATATAATTAGTGTTTATCTCAAGCTAGCAAACTTGCATTGGAAAACCTCCCTTAGCTAAATTCTCACAATCTGGTGTAGTTCTTAAACATTTATCTTGTTTTTATTAAAATCATGTTAAAATTTTTCTTTTCCTTTTTCAAATTTGTATTCATATTTGTTTTTAAAACTTGTTGAATTAGTGTGAAATTCGATTTATTTAGTGAATTCACAATGTCTAGGACGTAATAAATTAAAAATGAACAAAAATGTGGTCGATTAAGAACTTATCAACAGCCCTTTTAGCTCAAATTCCGGCATCACTCTTAAATATTGATCGTGCTTTTATATTAACTATGTTAAAATTTTTGCTTGCTGTTTTCAATTTTGTATATATAAATGTACTTAAAACTTGTTTAAGTGGTTTGAAATTTAATTTGTTTGGCGAATTCCAAATTTTTAAGATGCAATAAAGTTCAAATTAATAACAATTTTGTCGATTGAGAACGTAAATCGACCGAACTTACTTTTGCTACTTGCATTCAATTTTGTTGCCCTGACTTAAAGATATTGCGTGACATGTCTGAACCAGCGTTAGAAAAAGAAAATTTTGGAATACAATAAAATTGGTGTTTATCGCAATCTCGCAAACTTGCTTTGCAACACCTTACTAAACACCAGCTCCCTTAGCCAAAATCTCAAATTCCGGCATCACCCTTAAACATCTATCATGTTTTTATTATAATCATTTTACAAGTTGTGCTTCCCTTTTTCAATTTGTTATGCATAATCGTTCTTAAGTCTTGTATAAGTGTTGTGAAATTCCATTGATTTAGTGAATTCAAACTTTCTAAGAAGCAATAAAATACACATTAACAAAAATTTGGTTGATTGAGAACATTAATCTGCCTAACATGCATTTGCTACTTGCATTCGGTTATTTGTTCTGACTTAATTATAATGCGTGACTTGTGCGAGCAAGCGTTATATAAACAAATATCTGGGAAATGTTAGAATACAAGCATTGCTTATCTAAATTATATTCTCTGCTCAAACGTATCGTCCTAGTGCATATTTTTATTCCAAATTTAAAGATCTGTTATTTTTAACCTTTAAATACTAGAAAGATAAAAACCAGAAATTTAAGCTGGTAATTGTCTTGCCTATCTAACTGATAAAATTGTTTATTTTATTCAATACCTTAATCAACATTAGCATCAATTCAGGTTTTGTGTTTTATATCTTTACCCTGTTCAAACATATAAATAATATTTTAAAACTATTAGATATTAGTTTAAAAGATAACAAGCCGGGTTGTGGGTTAAAGCATAACAATTTGTGGAATACCTGGTCGCATTTAACACAAAAGTGATTTCGGATTACGTAAACTTGCGTCCACCTTATGGAAAGATTATTGCTAATAGACCTCCAGGCATGCACTTAAGTTATAACAGGTGGGCGGTATTTTATAGATACAATGAGACAATTCAAAATAGTGCGTTTTTAATAATATCAGGGCAAAAATTTGATGATTTTATTTCGTTGAAAAAAACTAAAAAAGTTTACTTTCCAGCCAACCAATTAATATTTATAGCTCTGTATCCATATTCAAATGACGTTAATGTTTTAATTGCATTCGTGATGATGAACTTCAATTCAATTAGATTATATGCGATTCTATGTGCTTTAAAAATTAACGATTAATATTTTCGGGCCAATTGATTATAAACGATTGCAACAGGATTTATATCCGTCAGCTTGCTGTCGTGTTCTGAATATCAGCCAAGGTTACATAAATAAAAATTAAAATAATATTAAAGATAGTTGTATTACAATTAAGAATTGTTAATAATTTATTGATCGATGAATTATTAAACAACTTCTATTGAAAATATATTCATATGCATCAAATAAATTATCATATCTGACTTAAAGACATTTTAAAGTTAATTTACAACGTTAAATGTAGCAGTTATTCTCGAGCATTAACTACAGCCTAGTTTGAATATATATATATAAGTATACGTTATCAGTGTGAAATAGACTATGCTTAATATAGCAAATGAAATTTATTAGCTAGACTGGGATTTTAGCTGAATTAGAACTGTTTTATGAATTGCCAGAATTATCGCAGTCGGAAATTAAACCTTAAACTATTTCTTGTATGTTTTAAGTTAATCTACAAGGCATCAAAACAGTGCATTACATGCAATTTTAGGTAATAAACCATCTTATTTTTTGTCAATCTATGAATGATTTGTAACTTATTTGGTATCGATTTTACTTCAATTCAATTTCAATTCTCCAGATTGCTCGGTGTTCGTGTTATTAGATTGGAGTCTAAAGTGACAGAATAGAGCCCACCTTAACATGAAAGTGACAAAGGCCATAAGTTTAAGTATAGACGAAAATTGCCTGACATACGTAGTTCGTATGTCTAGAGGATACATTTCAAGAATATAAAGCTAAGTCCTCGCGATTCATTTATCGGCCACTGCAATTTTGGCAAACACTTGATGAGTTATTAATAATGACGAAACAGGTTTAATTGCAGAAATGTATTTTCTTTCTTATGCAATGTTTATTTTACACAAAAATAAATAAACAATTGTATTCCGATTAAATTAATTTCACTAAATGAATATATATACATATTTAAATGTACATGTTTGTGTGTGTGTGTGTGTTTGCACAATTTACTTCGTGCTGCATTCGGTTAGTAATATAAAAAAACAGAAACACATTGTGTGTTTAACTAGCTGTGATTTTACTGTAGAATTATATCGGCAAAAATTCTTATTTCCTTCTTATTATTAAGTTTGCGAGTTTGCAATATAAATCAATCCCATTGTATTTAACCAGTCGTAAAACGAGGAAATATCACCATCAGTCACGCGTAATGACGCGATTAATAATAGTTATTAGATCACGACGGAAATCTGACTAGTGGGAATCAGACCGTAATGAATATATATATGGCAAGCAAAATACCACATTCCTCCCTCACCTCGAGTTATCTCACGTACAATTTATGGGTTTGGACATTTTAGCTGCAAAATTTCTATGTAGTCCTAAAGATTAAATTTTTGCAGCTTTCACAACTTAAGTTTTAGTATTATAATTAAAAAGTAATTTATTGCGCAGATTTGATCTGATAATCATCATTTAGTGTCGAAACTCTTTAACATGTTTGACTGTTGGTGGTTTCGCCAAATTGGTGTCCTTCCCTTTAGGTGGAGCTTTAAACTTAAAGTTCCAACTAGCCACCCAAAATCTGTCATTATAGAGCAGACAGCAACTGGGGACGCGTTATTGAATTGAACCTTTATATAAGTAAACGAATACTGGTTGCGCGGACGGTGATAACAATTACTTTTTAATCCAGGTTGCAATCTTGATATAAACTTTATTATTAATTACATACATTGCCAGTATAAACTAATTATATTATAGTGTGGAAAAGGCGATTCATCCAGTAGACCGGTTTTGTCCTTATTCGTTACTTACCAAGTACTGTCCGAAATTATTTTGCCCTGTTTATGAAGCAAGTGTAAATTGTAAAACGTGGGTAGTGAGGAAATGTTTCGAAAATGTATGCTCTAATATACGCTTATAGAGCTAATATGTTAGTTCCATATTTAGATTTCTAGTTTTCCTTCAAACAAGTTTGAAGCACCAGTTAGTAGCTTTTTTACGGGTGGTTTACAATCAAATTCTTTTACCTGATGCTGATAATTTTTATTAAAGCAAGTTATCTTCTGTTACAATTCAAAGCGTGATTGTTGTAAAGAAATAATTATTTAATTGACATCCGCTTTTGGATTCTAATCTGTATAAATTAGCCGATGAATCGTTGTTAGCCATGGAACTATAGGTAGATCCTTTTTAATTCTGGGAAGATCAATGCATTTTAGAAATATTTTTTCGAACTGTGCTGGAAATCTGACAATTAAACGTGTTTCTCCAGTATTATTACATTAAGTGTGAAGAAAATATTTTTCTAACAATAAATTAAAATGAATGGCGTCACCATATATGATGGGCTATCCAGCCATTATTAAGTGTACGGTTCCCATTTACATTTGGGTATGTTCTAACAATCAATTGAAAACGAAATGATTACAAAGTGTGGAAGTTCAGGTAATCTAGATGGACTTTACACTAAAAATTAATTTCCTTATTAGTGAATGCAGACATAGCAGATTGGCGTCACTGCTAAGAGGTTACATTCGTCAAAAGGCATTGGTAAACAAACTGCCTAGTTTATGTGTTCGTTTCTTCATTGAAATCAAATTGTTCTTCCGGAGAATCATGTGTTCTGCTTTGGTTAGTTTATAGACTATAATGTACGCAGCTCTAAAGAAGTTGATCGGGAGGGGCTTACACAATATGGCCTGACAATTTCAGTATGTTTTGTGACTTGTTAGAAATAATTGGATTTGCGTTTATTTTAAGACCGTTTACTACATTTAAAGAAATATGTTCAATAACTTTGCTAACAATAAGCAAATAATTTTAAAACATATAAACATATTGTAAGAACTGCATAAACGTTATATATTTGAATGCACAGACATTTTTCAAGCGATCTATCTAGTGAAGTAAAATTTACATGCGAAATCAACTGATTAGGAGGGCAAAATATCCAAGTTTACACATTGCGGTATTATTCTCTTTATGAAGTTTGCAATCGTGATTTGATTTTGTTCAACGAAGTTTAAAACACGCCAAAACGTATTGCAGACAGTTGATTTGCTCTTTTGTACGACAGTTAAGAAACCATGGGATTGATATTTACGTCAACCACAGAAACGTGATTTAAATTATTATAGCCAACACCTATGCAACACATGGTTCCTTCCTTGCACAAATAATTAACATGCGAATAAAACAATAAAACCTTCCATTTCGTAACTGAATAGAAATTGTGTAGCTCACATTTCCATGTCAAGTACACTGTCAGTGACACAACAATGGGTGGGATGTGGTTACCTCATTTACCAAACCATCGAGTTCTAATGCTCGTCATGGAAGGTAATAACACATTACTATATTCGACTGAATGTGTTTTGCTATGTTGAAACTATTAAAAATTTGCTAAACTTAATTTATTACAATTACTTGAACTGCGTTTTGGCTAACACAATCATGTGATAAATGGTGGACGGATGATGACTGCTGCCAACAGCGCCTCAAATATCTCCAACGATCGAAACAATTGAAAATCAGCCTGTGTTAGTCACAGAAAAGGTCCAATTTTTCTCGTATGTTGTGCAAGTGGTTCGATAAAATGGTATTGGCGTTTATCTTCAGCAAGTAAACCTTGAATAAATGAAGTACTATTGTTTTAATATAACAAGGAACACGGAAAAAAATGTATTACGGATTTTAGAACGAATATAATACAAACAAATGCGTTTTAATGAATTACTCAATCCCGTGAATTGTTATTTTGCTCCGTTTAAGTAACCTTTCACTCTCCTTAACTTGTTCAACGATATGGTGCTACATTTTATAATTTCTCGTGATAGTCAATAAAAGTGTTGGATCAAATTTATAACTATGACATTATAAAGAGTAATTTTTGGTTATTTCTTTCCACATTAGGAAACATTCTAACTCAATTGAGAATATTACACTCGAAGACCAAAAATACAATCGGTTCTGCTATGTTGTGCAAGTGATTAGATTCAATGGTATTGGTGCTTATCCTAAACCTTATATAAATGAAGTAATATTGTTATAAAATAACGAGGAGCACAGGAAAATAATTATTACTACTTCAACAAAAAAAATATATATATTACACCCATCCGATAGAAATGATAAAAAGATGCGTTTTAATGAATTATTCAATCCCGTGAATTGATATTTTGCTCCGTTTAAGTAACCTTTCGCTCTCCTTAACTTGTTCAACGATAAGGTGCTAAATTTTATAATTTCTCGGGATAGTCAATAAATGTGTTGGATCAAATTTATAACTATGACATTATAAAGAGTAATTTTAGGTTATTTCTTTCCACATTAGGAAACATTCTAACTCAATTGAGAATATTACACTCGAAGACCAAAAATGCAATCAGTTCTGCTATGTTGTGCAAGTGATTAGATTCAATGGTATTGGTGCTTATCTTAAACCTTATATAAATGAAGTAATATTGTTTTAAAATAACGAGGAGCACGGGAAAATAATTATTACTACTTTAAAATATATATTACACCCATCCGATAGAAATGATAAACAAATGCGTTTTAATTAATTCTTCAACCTCGTGAATTGATTTTTTGCTCCGTTTAAGTAAATTTTCGGTCTCCATATCTTATTGGATTATGTCGTGTTAAGTTTTATAATTTGATATAATAAAAAAGCGTTTTACGATTTAGGAATACTTCTAACTCAAATGAGAATATTACAAACGAAGAACAAAAAAACAATCAACTTATCCTAGGCATTGCTCAATTTTGCTTTAATGAAGTCTTCTTGGTATTACTTTCAAGCAAGTGGATACTGCCTGCACAAATTTTAGGGTTAAACAGATGACCAGCTGAAATATGGAGGAAACTCTGTCTGACTTATTTTCAATTTAATTTCTAACAGATTTTCCGCTATTCTTTTATCGAATACTCTTCAAATTTCGTATTTGTATTCTTTATTGACTAACATATTTTTATTGTCTTTACTCTTTTCTTTCTTTTGCTTCTCTTGTTCCATTATTTTAATTTCCCTTAACCTTGTTTACTGTACAGTTGTTCTGTCTCTCTCAAACACTTTACTTGTATTCTTTTCTTCATTTTATAATTTCATAGCCAAACATATTATTTTATTCAACCATAATTAAAATAAGAAGCAAAGAATAATTGTGACTTGCCGAAACTTTTATTTATTTTTCGAATCTAAACAATAAAATCCATATTATTCCTTGACCTTTAATCAATTATGTGTGTATGTAATTGAGGAGTATATATCTGCAATTTTGTTAGCACATCATATTTTATCCTTGCTACTGTTTATTCATTTGCTCAATTTGTACTGTTGTATAATTTTTGTGTTATTATCAAGTAAATATTTACAATATTTATTCAAATATAGCTATTTTATATTTAATACATTATAAAACAGATGTATCATAAAAGTTGTTTACAGCTGAAAAATCGCCTGTTTTATAAGCGATGTGTTAAATATGCGCTATATATTTCCCAATTTTTGATCATTTAGGTCGGCATTAATCGTGCGAATGTTTGAAGATTTCTGTTAATTAGATAACATTATTTTCTACCGAATTTTCAAGCAGTCACAAAATGAAGTCAATGAAAATATTTTTGTTATTTTAATTAATTAATTAAATAAATTAAATTCATTATAAATAACGGGAATTCTAATTTAGTAAAATTATTTTGCTTTGAAGTCCATAAAAACGAATTGTTATATCAGGGAACGTAAATGCAGAAAACTACAATTGGCATATATGAATTATGATTTAATGAGTGATTATATAAGTATTTATGTTCTGTTCAGTCAAACGCCAACCAATTTTTGTTGTGTAATTTTGTGTAATTTAAATCGGGGTTTTTCAACCAATATAAACCAATATGTTTGTGATTCCTCCAGGATGCATGTTATCGATAATGTACCAGCAATGTCGTCTACTAAGATTTCTTATCTGTCTCGGATCAACATTTTGCAGAGCACAACACCGACTTGTTGAAATCTAACCACAATATTTGCAATTAATTTCGGTCAACTATTTGCGCTTTCGTTGAAATGTCCTAGAGGCTTCAATTTTTAGCGAATCTGCCTATGAATAATTTGAAGTGAATCTAGGACAATTCTAGCATTAACAGGGCATATTTCGACAATTGCAATAGAGCTAAAAAATCAATGACTTCTACCTGTTTTATTAACGGCATACTGATTAGCAGATACCATTTTACTAGGTCATCCAAGTTAAAGAAGAAACGCATTGTTTTTCTTTTATTTGAAAATCGTTAGTATCGTAAATTGGCTTAAACAGTTCGGCTGGCCAAATTTAAATTAACCCAACAGTGTAAATGGATAATTTTATAGTCTTTGTTGACGATGACGAGGATAAAAATAATGCTGTAGATGATACTTATGATAATTGTATCCATAGGTAGTTAGACTTTGTATGGAATCAGAATGAATCGCAATAGCTTTCTTTGTTCACATAGCTCACTATTTATTTTATCTCTAACTTCTATTCTAACTGCCTCAAATTTATTATTTCCCAGCCGGAAGTGTAGCAAATGTTCGATATAGAGATGCGTAAATTAATGCACTTAAATATGAAATGTTAAAGTGAGGATATCTAAAATTGGACAAAATTTAGTATCACTTATATTCGTTATACATAAATCCCGACATCCTTATTTTCTATCCGCAGTAAGTAGTTCAGAGTTAGAGCACAACTAGCTGAACTGGTTACTGATTTCTTTTTGCTTATTAGGAGCGAACTAGTGAACCAATTGAATAATATCGGATCGATGTTAATCTTATCTTCTCAAACAAATTATAAATAAGTACTTGCACCACCTGCGAAATCAACAAATGTTCAATTTATTAACAAATTATGATTGAATAGAAATTTTGATTCCAAAATTCTAGTCAAGAAAATGTATGTGAGTCAACAGGGATCTAAGAAGTATTCTTGATTTTCCTTGGTTATCTTATTTTTTACAGTTTGTTCCTCGTTAACCGGTTTCGTTTTGTGCTCTTTTGTTGAACATGGACCCCAGAAACGCAACAGTATCAATGGCTGACACTAATGTTGATAAGTATTACAATTGATGAAATACAATAAAATAAGAATCTACCTTATTTCATTAAAATTTATTTAAATAATCTAGTCACTGACATGAATCTAAGCAATTTTTTCCAAAAGAGGAATATTAAAAAAATTCTCTTAATCAGGTTGGCGAGCTTGATAGGGGATTGTTGCGTCCTATTTTTTCACCTTCCTCACATATATATATAAATGGTAATAGGTGTAATACCGGCTCCTACTGATGAGACGTCAGTAAGCATGAAACGAATGTACACAAGATTATACTTTCTGTTCCTGCTCTATTTGGTTTTTTCAAAGGAGGAATATCTTAAATAACTCTTTTCTCCAAATCAGGTTTGCAAGCTTGATATAAACACCAATCCAATGTATTTACCTAGTCGCGCAACATTGCTAGACTATAGTCAGTCACAATTACTGCCTTGGGCGAAAGGTTAAATATAATAAAAATGGTTTCTACATCAAGTTCGTAAACATGATTTAAAGAATTAGTACACCTTCCGCACAATCAATGATTGCTTAAATGGGTTTCTCATACGCATGTTTAGTGTAAGAAATGTGAATAAATTCATCGCTGTTTTAGTCTAACTAAAAATATTGTTGCAATATTTCGCAGAGTATAATAAGTACAAGATTTATTACATTTTTGTGTATCTAATGCCAATGATGTGTTCATGTTTTAAATAGTAATTTCTTTTTTTAACAAAAACAATAGCATCAGTTTCACTTGACAATGTTTCAAAGCATTATGAAACTCGTTCCAGTTAAGCTGTCTATCATGCCCAATTTATAAGTGGAAACTAATTAGTAAGTAACCTGTGTTTATTCCGGAATATTTTACTTTTTGAATGATAATAATTAGCAGATTTATGCTTTTGAGCCATAGTGATATTCAGTTAACATTGATTTATACATTTTTCAAATTCAACACCAATTTTAATTACAGCATTAGCGCCGTCAAACTGTACAAAACATATAGACGTGAAAAGAAGCAACTCCCGAGGCATTTGTATTATATTTCCTTTTAAAAAATGTTTAATGTTATAAAACTCCTGATCTTTTTCGATTTAAGTATAATTTTCATTCGAAAACTTATGGTTTTCTCGCAAACATGATTATTTAAATCAAGTTTGCAAGCTTGCTTAAAACACCAATCCTATTGCTTTGAGCCAGTCACATAACTATGCGAAACTACCGTCCGTCGCACGTATTGACGAGTTTCAACCTTCCATATTCATCACCAGAGTAAGATGGACTGCCCACTAGCGAGGGTCAAACCGCAATTCATATATTTATATTTTATACTTGAATACATTATACTTGGTATAATGAATTTTTAGACTAAACTGCGCAATCAATAATTGTTCAACTATTTCTCGATATCATGACCTTTGTGTAAATGGTATGCATATTTCGATTCGTGCTTTATATACACATTATTTATTACTTATTGAAGATGAAGCATAACTAAAATTGATGCTACTACCTATTTTATGTGCAGATGATTTTAAATTTATAATGGAATTGTCTGCTAAAGACCGCAATTTAGAAATACTAAAAATTCAGAATTAGACTTGATAGAAATTCGGCGCATTTGTGAATTAATAGCACTTCAAAGATAGTACTAGTTCGATCACTGCTAATTGTATAATATAGCTTTCAATACTAAATCTTAAGGAGAATCAAGTTTAGTTGCATAACTGCGTTTTGAACATAGCAATTCCAAATGAACTAACGTTTAGTAATTGTGTTGTTAAAACGGCACAAATGCTTTCAGATAAGGAAAAGATTAAATTTGAAGTAGATGTTGCCTCAACGTTGTTAACAGAACAAAATGAGAAATATAAGTCTATTTATTAATCACAAAGTCTCAAAAATGAGTTATTATCGAATAATGTTACATGTTTCAAAGCGGATATAAGAGTAGCTATGGCCTAATAAATCAAACAATTTATAAATATACAATTTTTGAACAGATAAAAAATAAATATATAGATTCAATAAAATAACAAAACACAAGTGAAAGGTTAAAAGAGCAAGTAAAATTAATAGTTATTAATAGGATTATGTATTGGCTGTTGCGCACCTAGTAACAACTAAGTTCAAATATCATCAGCAGGATAAAAGGGTTAGCATATACAGAAGATATAATGTAATCTTCAGATTCGTTTCATGCTTACTGGCGACTCATTAATAGGAGCCGGTATTACGCTCTATACCGAGTTTATATTTGGGTGAGGAATGTGGGAAAATTGGACAAAACCGACAATTGTAATAATGTTTACCTGATTTTCGGATTGCGTACCGAAATATTTGAATCCACTGTCATCATGATTTTTGCAGATATTTCGGGTTCCAATTACGGAACCCTTTTTCAATGCCAAACACATCACACACTTGGTTGACAATCAATATGTCAAGTGGAAATATTAATTTAAACCGCCTCATTTATACTTGATTTTAGATCTCTTAAGCATAACGTTTTTTTATAAAATGTTAGGAAAGTGTATGTTAAATTGGTTTGTGTATGTGTCTACATGTATACACTCTTCGCAATGAGATTACAGTGATATAAGGACAATTAATGACAACTCACTAGATAAGTGTACGTCATGCTGTGTGTATGTGTTCTCGTTTGTTTTGAATTGAGGAGTAATCAGTTAATGCAAGTGTACACACATCCCAGTGAAATTACAGCGATTTGGCAACATCTGACTATTCACTGGATAAGCGTGTTTGTGTGTCTATGCGTGAGCGTTTACTTAAAACTAAGAGCTAATCTGTTACATGTAATTACAGGCACGTGTAACGGTCATACAAGTAAAACTAAAATGATAACTGTCATTTTCTAGCTGCACACGTCAGACCTATTTTACACTTACTTTTCTAAATGAAGTAATTACGAGTGGCATTTCAGTGAGGAGGGGGAATGACACTATTAATAGAGTAAATAATTAATAGGTAGTAAAATTAAATTAGAAACGGATAAAGTGTTTCAATAGGGTAGAAAGTTAAATTAAACGGTACGTAAAATAAATTAAAATTGCCTGATAAAGAAGATACTAGTAATAGTGCAAAGCAAATAAAATAAAAATAAACCTTGTCATCATGTATAGATAAATGTATGTTAATGGCGCTACACTAACAACAAGTAATCAAGGATGAAATAATCAAAATAAATTAGGCGATATTGAATTAATCAATCTCCTCTGTAAATTAATATCAGTCCAGTGTTCATATTCTTTTACTTGTGCGAGTTTCTGATTCTGATTCTGATTCGTGCAATCTTCGTTTTCTACCATTATTTAGTGCTGTATTCCAAATTGGACCTAGTGATTTTTCTACGGCTGTTTCATTCATTATGTCATTTCTCGATTTAATTTCGATGGATTCTCTAATCAGTCTAGTCGATCTGCTACGGCTACAAATTGATATACGTCTGCACCCATCCCAATTAATTGTGTGTCCTGTCTCTACTGTATGGCGTGCAAGATCTGATCTATTAACATGGGCATACTTGCATGCGGTTTTATGTTCTCCTCTTCTAACCTTAATTGGGCGCATGGTTTCACCCACATACATCAGGTTACAGTCGTTACATGGAATTTCATATACTCCTGATGTGTCTAACGGTTCTATTTTCTCCTTTTGGTTGGGAAGTTTAATACCCAGGGTAAGGGTCTGTTTTAAAATAGTACGTATATTGTATTTTGCTGCTACCATTTTGATTTTCCTACTTAGTTTAGAGTCAGGTATAACCATTACCCTCCGGTCATCTTTTAATTTATTTGACTTCACGTACTTCCAGTCATGATTAAATTTACTTATAACGCTCATTATAGTTGCTTCAATTAACTTTAGAGGATACCCATTAGCACTGAATATTTCTCGCAGTCTACCTAATTCAATATTTCTATGTTTTTTATCTGTGAATCTGAAGCTTCTTATTATCATCCATTTTAAGATACCGATTTTCATTCTATATGGATGATTTGAATTCAAATTAAGAAGGATACCTGAATAAGTATCCTTCCTATAAAAATCCCTTTCTAGTTTTGTACCATTTCTAATTAACTTGACATCCAGAAATGGTAATTCGCCACCTGATTCATTTTCAATTGTAAATTTAAGCTCGCTCACCTGATTTGCTATTGTTAAGAAATTTATCAGTTGATCCTCCCCGTGATTCCAAATAACTAATATATCATCCAAATATCGTACATACAATTTAGGATTTAGGGGCGTTATATCTAAGAGAGTCTTCTCCATGTAATGCATGAAGATATTAGCTATCGGAACCGATAGTGGTTGCCCCATTGGAACACCTCTAATCTGCT
>JAQBSW010010737.1:0-22948 GCA_029291075.1 Eudiplozoon nipponicum | reverse complement strand
CGTGTGTGTGTGTGTGCATACCGTAGACCGTGTGTTTTCTGCTGAGTTTGGTTGTTATCTTATAAATTTGTTCAATACAGCGTGAAATCCTTTGGCCATCTAAATTGAATATACACATGTATTTCGGTCGAATTGGGTTTTGGCGAAAAGTAATTGGCCTACCTTACCAGCATTCTATAACCCTGCTCTAAAATACAACATTAATTTCTTGACTAAAATGGAAAATGCGCAAAAACGTCTAAACAATACATTATCCATTTATGTATAGTCTAGTCAAACATTGTCCCATTAACTTATTGTAATGTATGTAACTAGTAAAGCACTTGATCTATTTCGTCATAAAACAAACAGTCTTGGGTTCGACTATTATATATTTACACAGTAGGGAAAAGACTATAGCCCTATTCTCTGATAGTAATTATTAGGTAATTTTATCTTAATATGTTGATATATACATAAATATACAATTATAAACATTTAAAAGTATATAAGAAAATAAATTTACAAAAAATTCAGAAGTTGCGAAATTTTAAATAAGGTAATAATGGCCTGAGAAATTGCACAAATATCAATTATAGTCGATGGAAAATATAGGAAGCGTAATTTCTGTTTGTCAAATATGATTCATTCTTACAGCTAAAGCTGATAAATTTTATCAAGTACAAAAACCGTTTCTTTCTCATATTCTTCTGATGTGTCTATAAATGAACGTCTCTTTATATATAAATTAAAACGCCCAACAAAATGGAAAATATATAACGTGGAGAGATCGTGGAATAAGGGAACAAACAATCAAGTGCGTGCATCACCTCCAGTTCAAACTTAATCTCTGAACATGCTTCTTCTGCTTGAATAAATCCAGCTCCTAGTTACTTATCCTTAAAGCTTCGTGTGTGGCTAACTCCGTTCTGTTATTGCATTCAGTAATACTTTTAAATGCTACGTCTGGAGAACATACGTGTGAGGTTTCAATAATGTGTTGCGCAATTGCAGACGTGTATTCACCATTTAAGTTAAACCAGGCACTAAATTTAAAATAGTTTTTCATTCGATTAATTAACCGTCTTGACGATCTGCCTACGTAAGTTAATCGAAATTAACGCGTTTCTATTTAATTGACCTTTATCTGTTCATAAATAAGTTATTATGCGGGTATTTCCTACTTTGCAAGACTTACAAACGTCATATAAATCAAACATTCAATAGCGGTTTTACGCTTAATTACAACAAATGATTATGTGGAAATTCTTACAGTTAGACAAGGTTACCATTTCTTCTTTAAATATTGTTTACGAAGTACTGACATATATTCAATTGTGTATTAAGTGTTGCACACCTATTAACAAATAAGCTCAAATATGACGAGAAGATTAAACCAAAGGCGGCATAAACGGAAAATATAATCTAGAGCACATTCGTTTTGTGCTTACTGGCGTCTCATAAGTAGGAGCCGGTGTTACGCCCTTTACCCACTATATATTTTGGAGATTTAACAAGTACGTGACAGTTCCTATTCGAATGTCTAAACTACCGCAATGAAGCTAGCTTCATAGAAAATCTGCGACAATGCGACTTCAAAGCCAAATAATAATAATTATATATATATATATAGAGAGAGAGAGAGATATATATATATATATATATATATATATATATATATATATATATATATATATATATACCTGGTCTGGTATTGGTAAGGCACGATACATTGGGGTTGTGTCAGTACCCGATATTAACATTATGGTACCAATAAGGTACATGGTACGAACACAAATGATTTCAATGTATGATAAAGTTCATCTAAATTAAGAATTAAGTTATTCCTGAACACGTATAATCCAGACTTGATCGAAATCAGTTATTAAATTTGTATTTACGTGAGAAAAGTGGGAAAAGTAGGATGGTACAATCTCCTATACGAATGTGTAAAACTGCATTTGTGAATTAAAGAGTGAAATACAGGCTCCTACTAATGAGTTGCCTCTAAGCACGAAAGAAGTTTGCGCGAGGTTATACTTTACGTTCATACGGTTTTGGGCTTATCCTTGTGATCTTATTTGAACTAATTTGTTACTAGGTGTGCAACACTTAATTTAAAATTCCATATATATTAGTTCTCCGCCCCAAACACTATCTAACATATATGCATGTTTGAATTTGGGAACTAGTGAATAATATAAATTCAGAATAATTATCTATAGTCAACGTGAAAATACGCAAAGCATACCCGTATGCTTTTTGTGCCGACTGGAGATTCATCGGTAGAATCTGTTTTTTTGTGCAAAGCACAATTCATATTTGGTTAACAACTGTAGGAATTTCGGACAAGACAATGTTTAAATACAGCAAAATTGTATTTTCCTTAAATTTATTGTTAATATTTTTTTATTTGAAGAAATCTTATCAGATCTGTGTTCTAAGCGAGACTTAATGTCCATATTCGACTTAAATCAATGTCTGCGATCATGTGTTGCTCTTCTACCTCCATCGATGAAAATGCCATACGTAAGTAATTATTTATTCAAACAACAATATATTAGGTAATACTTGAATTTCAGTGATATTTTGCATTGACACAACATATAGCATAAACATATTTTATTTGAATATATATTTTTAAACGAAGCATAATTTGCAACACAGTTAGTAAAGACAATTACTATAATCAAGTTTGCGATCTTAATATAATCACCTGACCCATTAACTATTTAAATTTGTCTAAGTATTGTATAGTATAGAAATGGTAATTCATCCAGTAGACCGGGTTCGTCATTTTTGGGAACTCCTCATGTACTGGCCTGAATTTGCCACGTACAGGGCTCGAACCTGAGTACATCTACTTCGGAATCTGTTGCTCTAAACACTGAGCTATCCTGCCGCACACTAAACACACTTTTCAGTTAAATACTACTCCTTGACTCGGCCAGTACGTGATGAGTTCCCTATAAGGACGAACCCGGTCCATTGGATGAATCACCTTTTCTGCACTATACAATTCTTAGTGTATACTAACAAATTTATGTACTTAATGAGTTAGGAGGTTATATGAAGTTCGCAACCATGATTATAGTAATTCTTATCATCGCTTGCGCAACCAATAATCGGTTTGAGTAAAGTCATTTGTTTGTGGTGTAGTGTCTTAAATAAATTATGTGGTTATCTAAATTGCAAATTAAAGAAATTCTCTAGAAATCCATACTGGTTTTATTGATTACATTGCTCACCGGCTAAAGGTCACACATATAAAGTACAAGTTACAGGTTATTTAACCTTTTTACTCATTTTTTGTGTATGTGTGGAAGAATGAATTTGTAACAGATTCTGCAAAGTTCAGTTCTTTTAATCTTCTATTTTGAAAGACATGCATTTTAAAACTAATTTCCGTGCTTGAGACTTTTCGTAAAACCAAGCTGAACTATTGCCCGTCACATATGCTGACGCGTTTAGACTTGTCAAAATAATCAACGAAAGCGACAGAAAATCGAATAAGTGGGCTAAAATCGCAATACATATACAACATAAGGAAAATGAAGCACTTTGATTTACAACTGCATATCGGAATGTCCACACTCTCATGAATATAACGGTTTGTTCCTCATTAGCGAATTTACCGTTGTGCTCTGATTATGAAGATGGAAGGTCAAAACACTTAAAGAACCTGTGACGGACAGCAGTTTTGCTATGTTGTGCGACTGATTAGATGCCATGGCATTGGTGGTTATCTGAAGCTCAAAAAATTGATTTAAATAATTCTTGCTTCCAGTCACGAAATCAACGATTGTATGATTGTATAACTTAAACACGCAAATGTCCACTTAAAAATAATAAGTTGTGATTATAGAGTTAATCGGAACCCATCTATACTCGTTAACATTTTAATTTTCTCTTGAATTCGATACGTTTGTCATCGACCATTACTACACGCAGTGTGTATTGAACAGCTTAACTCTGAGTATAATTGGAAATTTTGGATTTCTATTTGCTTGGAGAACGTTTTTTTTATTTACAAGTAGCAGCAATTTTGTAGAAAAAAATATTATTTTGTTCACACCTA
The DNA here is from genome assembly GCA_029291075.1 of Eudiplozoon nipponicum. Classification (NCBI taxonomy): domain Eukaryota; kingdom Metazoa; phylum Platyhelminthes; class Monogenea; order Mazocraeidea; family Diplozoidae; genus Eudiplozoon; species Eudiplozoon nipponicum. Next base: position 18,891 of record JAQBSW010010737.1, on the reverse strand, counting down.
GTAAATTTGCTAGATGTTGCGCCTTCTTGAGAATGAAAAACACTAAATAATAAAATATGAGGATAGTTTATTTAGATCAATAGAAGCTAGGAACATCTATTCTAATTAACTGTAAAAATAAATCTATTTTACTTAAAAGCAATACAAATGGAAGAAATGTTGAATTCTCAAAAAGTTCTCCGTGACAATTTGAATAAACTGTCTTCTGTAACAGCAGAAACAAGTTAACCTAAATTTTAGGTAAGATTAATAATAGATTTATATATTATTTCATTGCACAAAAACAATTTGGCAGTTTATGCGTTCATCCAAACGATTTATTCTTACATACATCAATATAAATCTTTTTTATATAAATATATTCTCAATAACTTTTATCTTGTAAGAGCTATACCATGAACCTGGTATAGGCTGGATTAAAATAGATCAATGGGAATTTTTTCCATTTCGATTCATCCAAATGAAGACTTGCCCATTAAATCTCATTGAATTGAAAAAAATACAAATCCAGATAGACGGCACAAAATCCTGGTTTTGGCATACGTCGAGTTAGCAATGATAGTTTTACGTTAAATCTGCCATTGAATATGTTACTAATTTTTAATCTCGAATACACCGTGTTGTTTTCCGTTTCTTTGTAGAGGTCAATGCCTTTCGAACTACCAAATATTACTTCACCTTCTTATCGCCAAATTTTCTACATTGTATGACCTCTATATTAAAGACTCCAACTGTTGACAATTTAGCAACATCCCTCTAGAAGAACTGCTTCAATTCTAATGATGAATATAATGTAAATAAATAACAGGTTTAATTACAGGATTTAAAGATAATAATATTAAGTCGTGTTGTTCTATTTAGCTTCAGTGTATTAATTTTGGCGACAAACTTTCTTAATAAACGTTGTATTAGTAAGAAAGCACACACAAATAATTTGCTGCTGAAGCAAAAATTGGAATATAAGAAACAAAACTAAATAATCTCTTCGCAACTTTATCATTACGCCATTATGGTTACCCTGGAAGTCAAAATATTTAATAAATTAATTAAAATAATACAAACAAACATAAACGTATAACCCGAAGTTCACAAATGAATACATATTCATACAATTTATAACACATACGGCGCGGGGGTTCAAAACAGAGCACATATATAACGATACATCATGTGTTACAGTTAAATACTGTTTTGTTGCGAAGAGCTAATATATATGCAAGTATGTATTAGGTTTTGCGAACCTAGTAACAAATTAGTTCAGTTGTGACCAGAAGGATAAACCAAAGGCGGCATGAACGGAAAGTATAATCTCATGCACATTCGTTTCGTGCTTACTGGCGACTCATCAGTAGGAGCCGGTATTACGCCTTTTAACCACTATATATTTGGTAGAAGAATGTGGAATAATAGGACGGTACAATCTCCTAGGCGAATGTGTAAACCTGTAATAGTGAAGCTAACATAATCTAAAGTCAACGACAATACGACTTCAATGCTAGCTCACACTATATAATATATATACCGAGTCTGTAAAGGATACTAACACTATGGCTATTGTGTTGGTAACTGATACCTTTTTATGAAATCGATGAGTACCGGATACTAACACTATGGTTTCCGAGTCGGTACATGATACCAACCTGATGGATATAAATTTATGCTAAAGTTCACCCAAATTGAGAATTACAACAATTTACGAACACCTGTTACTCCAGTTAAACCATACACTCAGGCCTTCATCGATATCAGTTATCATATTTCGCGGTAAGCATGAAATCATTCAATTCAATATATTACAGTTAAATACTGTTTGTTGCGAAGAGCTAATATATATGCAAGTATGTATTAGGTTTTGCGAACCTAGTAGCAAATTAGTTCAGTTGTGACCAGAAGGATATACCAAAGGCAGCATGAACTGAAAGTATAATCTCATGCACATTCGTTTCGTGCTTAGTGGCGACTCATCAGTAGAAGCCGGTATTACGCCCTTTAACCACTATATATTTGTGTGAAGAATGTGGGATAATAGGACGGTACAATCTCCTAGACGAATGTGTAAACCTGTAATAGTGAAGCTAGCATAATCTAAAGTCAACGACAATGCGACTTCAATGCTAACTCACACTTTATAATATATATACCGAGTCTGAAAAGGATACTAACACTATGGCTATTGTGTTAGTAACTGATACCTTTTTGAAATCGATGAATACCGGATACTAACACTATGGTTTCCGAGTCGGTACATGATACCAACCTGATTGATATAAATTTATGCTAATATTCACCCAAATTGAGAATTACAACAATTTCCGAACACCTGTTACTCCAGTTAAACCATACACTCTGGCCTTCATCGATATCGGTTATCACATTTCGCGGTAAGCATGACATCATTCAATTCAATATATTACAGTTAAATACTGTTTGTTGCGAAGAACTAATATATATGGTCACAACTGAACTAATTTGTTACTAGGTTCGCAAAACCTAATACATACTTGCATATATATTAGTTCTTCGCAACAAACAGTATTTAACTGTAATATATTGAATTGAATGACGTCATAGCTTACCGCGAAATGTGATAACTGATATCGATGAAGGCCAGAGTGTATGGTTTAACTGGAGTAACAGGTGCCTCGGAAATTGTTCTAATTCTCAATTTGGGGTGAACTTTAGCATAAATTTATATCCATCAGGTTGGTATCATGTACCGACTCGGAAACCATAGTGTTAGTATCCGGTACTCATCGATTTCAAAAAAGGCATTCGTTAATAACACAAAGGCCATAGTGTTAGTATCCTTTACAGACTCGGTATACATATTATATAGTATGAGTTAGCATTGAAGTCGCATTGTCGTTGACTTTAGATTATGTTAGCTTCACTATTACAGGTTTTACACATTCGTCTAGGAGATTGTACCGTCCTATTATTCCACATTCTTCTACCAAATATATAGTGGTTAAAGGGCGTAATACCGGCTCCTACTGATGAGTCGCCAGTAAGCACGAAACGAATGTGAATGAGATTACACTTTCCGTTCATGCTGCCTTTGGTTTATCCTTCTGGTCACAACTGAACTAATTTGTTACTAGGTTCGCAAAACCTGATACATCATGTGGCCAGTCCGCTACTTATTTGCATAACTTCCGGTTGGTTTAATCATTAAGTTAACTTAGTCTGGCTGCAATACTAAAATAAACATGTAAAAATAATTTTTGAAAGTTAGCGTGAGCATTTTTTGAACATACGCGCGTTTGACACACTCTTATCAAAATTATATTATTGAATTTATGCAAAGTCTATAAAAACTCCTCAATTCTTCTCTGTTGAAATTCAGATAGTATTATGTAGAACGTTTAAAATGACGAAGATTGCGATATTCTCCGACAAAGCCTAGAAGACTTCAATTTCGTTTGCGTAAAGGAATATTATTCTCATTTAAAGTGCTTCATAAAGATTTTAAAAATAAAAGATTGATGTTTGTCTGATAAAGTACAACCCTTACAATTAGTTTAAATAAATGTATATTGTATCAATTAAGTATAGTAGATCATTAAAGGTTGCGGTTTTAACATGCATCAATCATTATCTGGTCGCCGTATCCAAGAGATTGTTGATAATAATTTTATTTATTGCTGTTTTTTCTTCATGGCGGTTTAGTGTTTTATTAGATAATTATAAACTTGGGAATCAATAAAGTATGTCCTGGTATTACCTGATATTTCAAACGTCGATCGTGGTTATACTGTTTACTGTCAAAATTTTTATTAGGAATTCACGAATTTATTGTGCAAAATCCAATAGAACAAAATATTTATACTCATATACGTCTCTGTAGTATCGTAAGTCAGCAAAATTTAAAACAATCTCTGATTACGAAAAGATATATATAAATAAAACTATCTCTATGGATTAAATCTTTAACTTATGTCTATATGAACTAAAATAAATCCAGTTTATTTGTCACAAAGTGTGAAAAAGAAAATTTTGTTATCATTACGTTAAAATTGCGAATTACTTTACAAGAAAAGTTCATGATTTTGTGAAATACACATTTGAACTGGGATAATTTACGGTAAAATTCAACATTTTTTTGCCATTGTGGTTGTTTAAGATTTTTCCAGTTGTAATTTGAATATGGATTCACACAAAATCGTTCAGACCAAAATTATTCTAAGCAGAACAATTTGTCGTCAAAGTGAGCCCCAATAAAATTGCAGTGGAATGCAAAATTTCATCCTTTTATTATGTGAGTACTCAGAAAATTGACAGTGTCCTTTTCGTGAGCAAAAAAAGATTAAATTTTAACAAATAAAAGAATAACAACAATCGCAATGTATTTAAACAGTCAGCCAACAACATAAAAAATCTACCGTCAGTCACACTTCTGACAACATTACACCTTCCATGATCATCATCAGAGTACAACGGAAAACTGACTAGTGAAGACTAAATCACAAGATTTACTTACGGAAATCACGAACAGTAAATTTTTACATCATTTGATATATATATATATATATATATATATATATAAATGTAAAAAAAGAAAAATTTAAACAGATCAATAATAATTACCTACGTAAAAGAATGCTAAATATAGCTATCTTGAAATAATTTTAATCGAGTAAGCTTTGTACTAATTATGCAGTCAATTTGGACTCCGTGATAACCACAGTGCGACTTAATCAGACATTTAAATTTAAATATTGCTCAAATTGATGTTTTATTCCTAAACATTCAAAATGTAGACAGGACTTTAAAACGGTCCAGTTTTTCGGAAAAAAATTTGCGTATACTTTCTCCGAGACCGTATTTGTCAAACGCTTATACGGAATGTGGTTACGATATTTATTCAACATCAAAGAATTTAAATTGGGACTTTGGAGAATTTTGAAATGAAGTATGAAATTAGGATTTATAAACCGCTACAAAATTCAACTGCATGAAAAATTACCATTTAATAACTTTTGTGAATTATTGAAGTTTAATGTATTCGAGTCTACTACAGGGAAGTGCCAGGTTCGATCCCTACTAGTCAGATTAACGTCATCCTCTGTTGGTGATTATGAAAAGTAGAAGCGTTTGTGAATATTTAACTTACTGTAATTTTGCTATTTGTTGCGACGTGTTACAAACAAAGTGATTGTTATATATATGAATCTCGCAAACTGGAACTAAATAATAAATGCATTTGGCGGTGTTGAGATGTATACGATTTTTGCAGTCAATTTTAATATTTAAGCAATGCATCTATACGAGTATCATAACTTTATTCATTTCAAATAACAAAATGCACCTAAATTCTCAGGAATGTGTACGCACATTTATTTATATCTGTGTGTATATATTTGTTGCTTAAATGCATAAACGGTGACATTAGGAAGCATTTTTTATGGCTGCTGAAATAAAAGTCTTTTTAACATTAGTGCATCATTTAATTTGAAACAAAAGTGGTATGCTTTACTATTGGATACAGTATACCGGAAACTAGTTATTTTGACCTAAATAGTGAAATTTTTCAAATACTTCCAAAATGGCGCAAAAAACAACTAATTTTTAAATGAAACATACTTTTTTCGTGAAACTGATGAAAATAAAATATGTGCGTTTTACATAATTTATCTACACTATTTCGTAATTTTATGATTATTCGATGTCATGTAATTTGAAATTATATGAATGGTATCTTTATTTAAATTACATGTAATTATATCCCACTTGCATTGGAAGAACAATATTAAATAAATTTTGAAATAAAGTAAAAATTTCATCCTTACGAAAAAAAATGCTAAATATAGACAGCTAAAGATTGTGGAATCTCTTAATTAATCTCCTGTGTCTTAGTGTTCTAATGAACACAGCTGGCTTCAAATTTATCCCTGTTTGCAGGTAGGTAGGCGTATGCTTTGCTTTATTTATTGTAGTGGATCATAATTCTGATCAGAAAAGGCAACGAAAATTTCCTGCTGCGCTTCAAACTTTTCAGTAGAAAATCCGTCTTTCCGATCATATAGAATCAGTTTCTACAAAGCCAACTGGATGGAAGAATTCGAAAACGTTTTGAGAATATGTGGTTGTATGTAGCCATATAAAAAAAGAACTGTCTTTTACTAAAAAAGGGTAAAACGTAAGTGAGGAATGCTAGCAAATAACATATTTAATTTTAACTAGTAAGTAAAATAAATGGTAAATATTGCTCGGCAAATAAGCGGTGAAATCCGATAAGAGGTATTTAGAAATAAGAATATTTGAAACAATCTTCAAATACTTTAAGGCATAAGATAGAGAGTTCCTATCGGTATAGATTAAAAAGCATAATTTATGATGCAGAGTTCGATTTTATGCGTTTTAAAGAATATTGATTGTTTGGTGGAAGCTTAATTCATGTTAACAATTTGCTTCGGCATCGTTCAACTGCCAAAATCTTATTAACCAAATATGTTGTGAGCTTTGAGTGCGGGGCCCGCATCAACTTATGAGTAGACAGTAAACATGAAGCGAATGTGGACATAAGATTGTAGCGCATATTCATGCTGACTGAATAAGATCACTCTGATGGAATTTGAATTAATATTTTACCTGCAGCGAATCTCCTAATACAAAATCGAATATTTATAGTTTTTAGCAATCAGTAAAATGTGAAGTTTATAACTAATTGCTATATAACATGAAAGTTGAAGCCATTTTAATGATTCTAAACTTAAACAAATATTTGTAAAAATCATTTGTTTCGATGTGCTATCACCATAAGGGTGATTTACACAATTGATATTCACGAGTAGCAGATTAACACGTGTATGTCTGCAAAAATTAAAATCTTCTCCATTTATGTGTGCACGACGTGTTCATCTTTTTGAATGATGGGTTCTGACCGGTCCTTCAGTTTGAACGCTTCAACACGTGTTCTGTTAACTAAAAGTGAGGTCATTTCATTATTTAGTATTGACTCACGTCGCTGCGAGACGTTATTTCTCGCTTCATCCTGAGGTATCCAATTCAATACTAAGAAGAAACGCAAGATTATGCCAAATGTGATATCTTCGTTCGAGATAGATATATTGATGCTTGTTCTAAACATACTAACAATTATGTATGCCTACTACTCAGTAATATACACAGGCATATGCAAACACAAACCCACCCACATGATATGTATATGTATATATCAACAAAAACATTAATTGGAAGTCTGTTGACATGATTTTGAATACATGTGTATGTTCATTATAAATTAAATATTGCGTATGTTTTCAGAGACAACTTCATCATTACTTTGAACACTTCATATACCGAATTCTGTTCTGGCGAAAAGAAAATTGCCTTTGGGTAATCTGCGTAGTACATGCCTACATGTTAATAAATTTATACGTCTGTACAATATTTATTTATCAATTAAAGTTAAATATATTAAAGAGTTCCCCGAGGGACATATCCGGTCTAATGTATGAATTGTCGTTTGCTTCCTGAAGTAATATTGACTTTATACTGAAAAGAAGTTTATAGTTCGTACGGACATATTTATGGCTATTCTAACTTTGCTTATGCTGAACTCTATTTTCAGTTTAATATTCATAAGTTTGTAATTTTATATAAATAAATAAATAAATAAATATATATATATATATATATATATATATATATATATATATATATATATATGTATATATATATATATATATGCAACATCCTTGCTCGTTAATCATATAGAAATTCAACAATTACTTTTACATCGCACACACAACCACGCAAATCCGTAGTATTACGCAAATTTAAAACCGTGATTTTCGGACACATCCAACCCAAACAAACTTATATAAAAAACAACACATACAAAAAATACACACATATATTTATACATATAATCTTAAGTCTTTATATATATATATATATATATATATATAATAAAATGCGTAAGCAATATTATGATTTACAAGTACCATTATCTGAGCTCCGAGAAAAATGCTATTTTATACGCGCAAAATATTTTTATTCCAAAATTTTGGCCCATACTTCAACACTAATTTAAAGAGCGGTATATTTATGTTGACAGGCATCTCTAAATGATTTTCAAGCGCATAGAAGAATGAAAAAAAATTATAAAAAGCCTTTAGAATAAGTCTCAAACCCGGTCTACCTATTCTGATCCTGGGTTCAGTAGATTATTGAGAGGGCGAGGTGATAAAACTTTCGAACGAATACAAAGTTAAGTAATTAGAATTTATACTATGAAAGAGAAATCTCATTGATTGATAAAAATGATGGGAATTTGCAAAGAACGATGTTTACCCTGAGAAGAAGCAAAAGGGAGAGAGAGAGAGAGAAGAGAGTGTAAGAGAGATAGCATAAGCTAAATATTGGATAATACTAATTATGGGCCGTACAAAAAATGATTACTCACCTGCATATAAGCAAACCCGTCTCACCGTTATCGTTTGATGAATAATAGCTGTTTACTGTTCCATGCACCCATAAATAATCCTACCATTAATTCTGATCTTTCAATTTTTAGGCAGGTTGGTTTTTCTTGAAGACTAAATGCTTATTTTATATAAATAAATAAATAAATATATATATTTTAACTTATATTTCAATGTATGTATATGTATAATTTTAAATATCTTTATATCAATATTAATATATATATATATATATATATATATAAAATATATATATATATAACCATATATCCACAATATATAGGCTTCTGAATGTTTATACGATCATGTCACCGAATTGCCCTATATTTATATCCTTACGCACAATTATTGTGTCAAATGCATAGAGTTCAACTAATCTAATCCATCTATGGCTAGATTACATGCATTACATTATAAATCTTAAATAATTCGTTATTGAATAACTGAAGTGAAAATTAACCATGCAAATAAAATAACAAATTCAGGATAGTGGAAATTTCCGTTAATACCTTATTACAGAATTAGTAGAAAAATTGTGGCTGTAGCAACGGCATGCAACATCAAAACAGTATTAAAGGAAGTGGTCTACTGACCAGAAGGAACAAATAGAACACCACAGGACATCAGGAAATTATGAGACACCTTGCAACGATTTCAAGCCCATGTATATTTTGTAAAACTATGCATCCGGTAAAGATATGTAGAAGGAAGTATAAAACGGCCTGCAATTGTGGGCACAGTCAATGATCTGTTCTAGCCAGGCATTAAAGAAAGACGATTCATTAGAGGGACTAGGAAGACCGTAAACCCATCATGTTATGTAATCAAAAAAGGCGAAGCAGATAAATTAAAGAGATAATTAAAATAAAATTGAGATAGGGTTTCATGAATTTATTGCCCATAAAAATATCATTAGGCCTAATATTTAATAAAAAATTTTGAAATGGCAACAAACGTGGGTTCTGTGACACAGATATAATTTTAATCCAGCATGGAGTACCTCAATTAAGATATATGAAACTGGACAATCAGCGTAGAGGAGTTTTTTGTAGGATTCCACTTGGTTTTTGTTCAAATTACATTTATATTTAACGGGTTTTTGTCCTTTGGTTGGCTCATAAATCCGTTCTAGTTAAATTTCTTCATATTTGACTTCATCCGCCCCAACCATTCATAGAATTGGGTATCCTTCAAATGATAATCATAATCAGTTTTACTTTTTAATTCTATATTGATATATGCATGCATGTTTTAACCTACTATGCAGCTCTCTTTCACTGTCTCTCTTGGTCCCCAATCACCTTCATTCATTTACTTTGGAGGTCATTTAGACCAGTGGGTGAATTTTGCGTTTCCAAATTGAATTTGATTATATTTAATCTTATCATTGAAAGTACATTTTAACTTTTTGTGGATTTCTCCGTATAGACGTTGGCACCTAAATGAAATTAATAAATTGGATATTTTGATCTTAGATCCTTTGAGCGTATCATATTATTTGAATTGGAATGGACTGTGGTTGATTTTACTTTATTCAGTGTGAATAGCGCGCGTCTGATATACGTATGCTATATGTGGTCGTAAATCAGTTTATACTTGGCATTTATGGTATAATAATTGCGAATTGTATGTGCCTTACTTTGAAGTAATATATATAAGTTGCGGGCATAAGTAAATATATTCGTAGCCTCATCTTAAAGGACCTAAATAAGATTAAATCTAGGTTTCCGGGTCTAATTTTAACGTATGAAATTAAATTATGCATACATCGGTAATATGATCGTACGAGTACTTAAAGATTATTATATAAATTACTATGGATAAATATGTTTATAAATTTATATACATATATATATATATATATATATATATATATATACATATACATATATATATATAATTTTTTTTATTGTGGGGTACGGAATGAGTAGATATTTGAGAAGACCATGAGAAAGAAATTTTCTTATATCTGATAAAATTCTTTTGTTTTTGCGCTAAGAAGGGTACAATGAATTTTTATTAAAGCTCGCATTTCATATATATATATATATATATATATATATATATATATATATATATATATATATATATATATATATATATATATATGCATTTAAAGTGCAAATTTGTGGACATTTTTGTGAAGGATTGTGGATATACGGAATTAGATATTGTATGTCTGATATACGCGTTTACCTTAAGATTATTATGCCCAAAATAACTGTATATCGTTGTAATCGAGGATACCATGTTTGGAATAATCTTGCGTTTGGTGAGATAATTGAATTGAATACCTGATGATGAGGCGAGATATGAAATCCCAAATTTTCGTGCGTCAATCTACTATAATTGAGACTCAAATATTATAATGTGATATTGCACTTGTTGAAGCATACAGACTGATGGGACTTATCGGTACACATAGATAAATGAGAGCGATACCTCGTGCACCCAAAAATGAAATAGATTCCGAGAATTGCAGACATCCAAGTTCTAATCTGCTACCCTCAAATATCAATTGCGGTTATAATACTAAGTACAATATGTTGACCGCCAAAGTCTTATACCTGAAACATATGTTTATTTCAAAATTTCGTATATTTACAATTAGGGTGAATCCTTAATTTAGCTTTTTTTCATTTATCGATCGCAGAAATACCTTAGCAAAATTATGATGCGAATCCGGCCTTTTTAATGTGTCTCATTAATAAATAAATGCGCTTTATTGCGTAGAAATTAAGCAAAACTTTTAATTTAATATTTGCTTTCCCTACAACATTGAACAAGTTTTTCGCTTTAAACCAGCATTAATGATTCTATTCTCATTAGAATTTTGAATATCCAACATTTTTGCGAGCAAAAGCAATAATGAAACCAATTTTATGTCGTTTTACTGTCTCAAATAAAAAGTATAACAAGTTTCTATCATTGAATTGTTGTCTGCTAAAATTCGCAACTCAAATCACGCAAATGTGGAAATAATACAGGAATCAGTAATAATAGAACGAAGGACAGGTATCTTTTAATGAGTATTTGAAGTAAAGAAATGTGAGAATTATAAAAAAATAATGGGATATTTCTAATAAAGTGAAATATTAAGTATATGTCTAACGGGAAATCTGTCGGACACGTTTTCTGTTTTCATAGAAAATCTTAAAATTAATAAAAACCTTTGTCTTTAGCAAAATAGGAAAAAAATTCAAAGAGATTATTTCATCTGTAATATTTTCGTGCGGTTTAAGTTTTTATCTCTGTCGGTTGATTTTAACCGTTTGAAAAAATGCAGAATTATTTCAATACTTTTCTTAAAACTTAGACAATCCGTGATTGCACGGGTAGTGATTAAAATTAAATAAATCAAGGTCGTGCGCTTTGGATAAACACCTATTATATTCTATATTTTTGTGAGTATAAACTAAGCATTGTATAAGGTAGCGAAGAAAATTTATCTATTCGGCCATATAAGTCCGCATTGGGAACTTAGAAGCAAATGCGATTCGGTTTGATTGCTGTACGCCGCGACATTCTGGAAAGTGCTTCAATAAGGAACAACCGGCCAACTAGATGCATTGCGTTTACTACCTTATACGATGTTCAGTTTGTACTGCAAAATATCTATATTATTGTATTGGTGGTCATCGTATTCTGACAATTTTGATTTAAATAATAGTTATTAACACCTTCGCAATCAAGTAAAGTTAAATTCAATGCCAAATCAGCAGGTGCATTTGTACTTCAATAACAAATTGGAGGCTGCTAGTTGAAAATATAGGTCGAAATGAATGTCAATTAGGCTCCACGAAAATAAAAAGCAATAAAAAGTAAAAACTAGTATATAATTTAAAATTGTACATAGTGTGCGGAAGAATGGTAACATTTGTTAGACATAAACATCGGAAAAATTCTCCTCGATTCGAACCCTGTCCACAGCGAAATTGTGAATATTACTTGACGCGTTCTCAATAAAGGCCAAAACGGTTTACTGAATGAATTGTCTTTTCTATCCTTTGCAGTAGTTAGTTTGTATTGTAAAATAGTATAATTTGATGCGACTGGTGTTTAACTTAGGCGTGAAACAGTGTCTTGGTTAGCCTTTCCTCTAAGTAGAGCGTGTATTGTATCACTGTAGAACAAAATTTCCAACTTACGACTCTCAACATGTAACAACAAAACAGAAACCAGGATAAGCCTAAATTTGAGATGCAACACAGCACTGCCGTTGCCTGTTAGTGTCTCCTTATGGCGTTAGTGCAACACATATATGGACAAGTGAAGACTTGCTATAAGGTTTACTGATATGACACGATTAACTGTTAACCGAAAGTTGGTTGGGCGGGCGGGGCAAAAAATTACTTAAGTCAAGGTTGCGATCTTGATCTAAACACCTGACCTATTACATACATACATTTGCCTTTATAAACTAATAGTTGTATAGCGTAGATAAGGCGATTCATCGAGTAGACCGGTGTCGTCCAATTATGGTAACTCATCACGTAGTGCCTAGAATTATTCGCAGACAAGACTAGAACCAGGACACGCCTTCATTGGAATCTGCTGCTTAAACCACCGAGCCGTCTTACCGCAGTGTATGCATAATTTACACTTATATAAGTTTTCGATTCAATACCAATTCCCCATGTAGTGTGGTATCTGCTATATAATGACAGATTGTAGATGGTTATGTGAAACTTTATGTCTAAAGAATGTCATATAGACTCCAACTAAATGAAAGGCTAACCACGAAACATTAATTAGTATGTGACTGAAATTTGTGTATTGTGTGGGTCAGCGTGATTCAGTGGTTAGAACACCAGATTCCGAAGCAGACGTGCCCAGGTTCGAGCCCTGTCTGCAGCAAATTATAGACACGATGTAATAAGTTCTTTATAGGGACAAAACCGGTCTACAGGATGAATTACCTTTTCTACATTATACAATGCTTAGTTTATACTGACAAATATATCTGCATTATCGGTCAGGTGATTATATCAAGATAGCAACCTTGATTAATGAAACAAACAACTGTTATTGGATAAAATGCACAAACATTTGCTATGTCATATCAATCTACAATACTTGGCAAATCCCAAACAGTCTGTTCTTCACTATTTCACAGTCATGCAGAGTGCACGAGTATTTCTATTGCTACAATGAATTTTAGTCATCAGCTTCAGTTATGCATTTTAATAATAGGCATATTTAATTAATAATACCATTTAGCATGTTCAATTTTCGTTTTTGCTTTCTGATTTCTCGTGAATATTGAGAAAATGTAGCGATGTAGATTAATGTAACGAGTGAGTGTTGCACTCAGACTAGACAATGATTGTTCGAATTACTGACAACATTCTAGATAAAGAAATGATATATATATATATATATATATATATATATATATATATATATATATATATATATATATATATATATATATATATATATACCATAGCGGTAGAACAATTGAAGCCGTCCTGGAAAACGTATTGTAAAATAAATGTGATGTAATCACCTTTAAACAATATTCGAATCAATGACAGGTATAAATTTACCTTCAATTAATATTCCTGTCCATTTGCGAATTTTATTTTCGTAAATTCAATTCAAATCCAGGTTCAAGGTCATGTCTTCAGTGCTATCTATGATATTCTAAACAACCAGGAGACGGAAACCAACTCAAATTCTTTAAAGATATCTGCCACTCAAGCGTGGGTAAGTTAATCTTTAGAAATAATATATATCAATTCCTAAATAGACTGCAGATTTAATTTGCGAAGTCTTATATTATAAAAATGGTATTGTGAGTAATTTAAAAATTAATTTAATTTGGCATGGTTGATCATTATCTAAAGCGAATAGACATGTTTTTGCATTACCTGCAGAATTAAACATTTAAAGTCTAGTAAAAAGTTAGCTATGGATTTTAAACGACCACATTAAGAGATTCTGGCATATTAAGCAACTTAAATTATTGAAATGTGGCTCCGCAATATGGCTACAACAGCACATGACTACGTAAAAAAACACCGTGTAAATTTACTTTAAAAGAAGTAAATTGAATTTTGGAAAAAAAAACTAATATGTTAGTTTAAACTCATTTAATTATCGATTAATGAACAGTAAATTTTTAATATAAGAGCTTCAATTTAATATTCTTTATTGCAGAGCTACTTTTTATAAGTGGATTCGGGTTAGTTACCATGACAAGTCGAGTAAATTCATTGTGTTTTTGCTTTTTTTACCATTTATAGTTGCAGAAAATATTGAAAGTCATTTAACGTAAATCACCTCTGATCAATGTGGCTTATATAAACATTATATTGAATAGAATTGATGGAGCAGGCATTTAAGTCAGACTGTGATACTTGTAAGCCCGAAGATTCTGTCCGTTTCGAGCAAACCCTTCAAACAAAGCTGAAAACCACGTAAATCAATGAAGCGGGTTTTTTTCAAGAGGATTGCTACAGATTCATTTAATTTTGTTTCGGAAAATTTTTTATTAAGTGATGGATAAAAAGCACATTGTTACTGTAAATCGAATTTTGATATTAATGCTAATTTCACATTTAGACGTAAATACACAGATTAGCTAATTTTGGTTACATTAACAAATTTAAAGTGGCAAATTTGAGCGGAATTTTTGATTTGAACTTCTTCAAATGGTGTAATTGTGTCCATGATCTAGCTTTACAAAATATAATCTCAGTTAAAATGTAAAGGTTTTTGCATTAGAATATTGCTAAAATATCTATTTTATCGCTCAATTCGAAAATGAGGAAATATCATGTCACCACCTTAGTATTTGAAGTAAAAACTTATTGACAAATTATAATCAGCAATAAATTGAAAAATATTTTAAAAAATTTTAAAATTTCATAGTCATAAATACGTCAATGATGCAAACTATATGAGAAACTTAATGAATTTATATGTAAATTCTAAATTAAGCGAAAATTCACATAACTAACTCAGACACTGCTAGATTAAATTCCATTGAAATAAATAAAAACTATTAATTTAGTAATCGCGATCAATACATTTTATGCTCAATCAAATAATATAAAATTCTGCATCTTAAATGTGGTCAATACATTAGCCTCTCTCTTCATTTTCGCTCGAAAATTTTGAGAAATGTAATTTAAATCCGAGTAGTAACTGAAATCTGGGTGGTCTCACCAAAAGACGGAAGATTTTCATGAGATTAATACAAGCGCGTTTGAATGGGCAAATGCATTTGGTGACAACTTGGAAGTAGTCGACAACAACCTTTCTGGGTAAGCTTTGTTGGTGCAAGAAAATTCTTGTTCACAATAATCAAACCAAGAATTCTTGTTATCATAGTAACATGTAACAATTATTATCGTGCAAGATTATGGCTTTAAAAGGAAGAACGCCTATGATACGCATAAATTATTTGGTATACATGTTATTATGATTGAAAAACCACAATTAATCTACAAAAAGAACATGCATAAAGGATTAAAATAAGTGATTTTATTGAATGCAACGTTAGGCAGATAATTTCCCTGGCTGAATAGAACAGCACAAAAACTTCAGCACCATAATTATTTATTCCCCCTAACATTTTTGTGACTAGAACTAGCATGCAATACATGGGCAACCAAAAACCCTTCAAAATAGTTAATAGTCCGAATTCTCGGACTCGGAACCAATATGGATTTCCCAGATTCAACATTGGCTAATTTCCCTCTTCTACTAGATATCATAGCTTTTGTCACAATATTGAACTGTCAGTTCATAATTAGGAAAATCAGATGCAAATTCTTATGGAAATTGTCCAATAAACAAAACAAAGCAAATCTTTTTACACGAGTGAAACTGACGTAACACGACCAAAAGGGCGTTTAAATGTAAGGTCAAAAGGCAGCATTATGTAATCTAACCAGTTGCAAAAATTCGATCTCTATAGAACCTGCGACGGCTAGATTTATGTGCTCAATTTTTATATATGAATGGTAAAATTCTTTCTTTGCCAGACACTTATGCAGGCTCAAGCTCGTATGGGATAAAAGTATCAATGTATATCTTATACAGTAATGTGAATTTTATTTCTTGCAGATCAGTAATGCTCCATAGGAATAAAGCATATATAAGCACCATCGCGGTATCTCTCAGAAAAATTATCCGAATTGTTTTTATATGAATTCAACCAGCAAGCACACAAAATATATTCATACGAAAAGCTAAAAAAAGTAATTAATAAAAAAATGGGTATTTAAAATGTCCGATAAACTGGACATAGAAATAATTAACTAGACTTTCACTTAGTTAGCTAGGACTCTATGCATTTATACACAAATTTAAACAGGCAATTGCGCTGTCTATCTGCATTTCTTCAATGACGTTATCAGAAAGACATATTTTTACCACAATAAGGATCACCTATAAAAACGTGAAAATACAAATTTGCTGGAATATCTGTCTTGCATACAGAAGGTTTAGAAGGGTAATAAGAAATATTTTAGTGATTTTATATGCTATAAAAAAACATTCGAAGCGCAAAACGCAAAAACATGGAAATAAATTTATAAAATTTTACTTAACCGGATAATTCGTCTCAGAAAATTGTTCATTTGTCTACTTGCTCTTGGAAAAAGAATTTTACATTTAAAGATTTCGCATTCCAAACCTCATCTATAGATAGGCTTTGCAAATAATTTTAATGACAATATGTTAAAGATCATCGGAGAATTTGTCGCATTGACAAGGTATATTTTGCCTTGAATAGCGCTTGGGCTCTTTTTCCACATAATCCGCCGGTCTTAAAAATACACAGGTCTTTCAAAGGCCATTGCCTATGCACAGATTGAAAAATTTGAAGTGTTTAATTTTGGCGGGATGGTCCTCTGCTTTGAAATCTACCAGGTTTCCGTGAATAGTATACGACACCGGTATCGTGGTGATTAGAATGGCAATTCCTAATTCATATTTGCCCCAGTTCGTGTCCCGGCCGCGGCAAAATTTGGATATTGCCTGAAGTATATTTAGTCTACTGGATGAATTGTCTTTGCAAGCTGGTACAATGTTAAGTTTGTTCTGAATACAAAAATTATATATATTTATATATATATATATATATATATATATATATATATATATATATATATATATATATATATATGCTGAATAAACAACTTAACGAGTTTTGCTAATCACATGATTTGTCTCAATTAATTTGCAGGCCAAGCAAGTGGAGTATTGTACTCGTTAATTCATTCCCCTAAGTGATGCTTGTCTTCTGTGCGATGAACTTCAAAAGAACCTCTGCCGTAAATGGAAATTTATAAGGCCTCTAAAGTTAAACTTGCATCTTGCTGGACTCCCACAGATTTCCTTCTGCACAGGTGCCCTTTTGCTATTTGGAGGACACTTTGACGTGATCAATACAGCTTTGTCGCAAATAGCAATGAGCAAGCAGAGGATTTCCTTTCCTTTAATTAGACCTTCACAGCCACCTACTGGAGTTCCCTTAATGGCCTTGCAGATTAGATGTAAAATTGGCATTATTACCTAGTGCCTCAACCGGTTCCCCAATAATTCCTTTGACAAAATGATAATCAAATTAACAGCTTGGCTTCAAATTAGCGACAATTTGATGATAAATTCTTATAAATAACGACAGGATATATTAAATTGGAATTTATTGACTAAATAACCTGTCAATTCTTGCGAAAGTTGTCGATCAACTTACGTAGGAATGAGAGAACATTGTAACTTAAACGCCTGTTTTAAATCAAATGGTGAATACACGTCTGTAATTGCGCAACACATCGTCAAAACATCGCACGTATGTTCTCCAGACGTGGCATTAAAAATAATTACTAAATGCAATAACAAACGGGAGTTAGCCACATACGAAGCCTTATGGATAAACAAATTGCAGCCGGATTTATGCAAGCAGAAGAAGCATGGCTGGCATTGAAGCTTGATCTGGATGTGACGTCTTACGCAATTGATTGGTTTCACGTTTTTCACACTCTCTCTATAGTTCACATATTTCCTATCTTATTTTTGCTTTTCCAATTTATATATAAGAGATATGTTCCTTAGTAGATAGTGACAAGAATATGTGAAAGAAATGTTTCATGTCTAATAAAATTTCTTTTTGTTTTGCACATGAAAGGTACTATGAGATTTTATTAAAGCTCGCATTTCAGAACATATATATATATATATATATATATATATATATATATATATATATATATATATATGATATTAAAGGATTTCATTATATAAGCGTTGTTAATGTAACCTATGAATTGCATAAGAAAGCAAGTGCAAATCATGAAGTAGTCTGCGTTTTTCATAAATGGACACTTATCAATTAATTGCTGGAATGATTATTTAAATAAAGGTTGTGGTTATTATATAATCACTAGTACTTTTGTTTACATACATTTTTAAGTATAAACTAAGAATTGTAGACAGATTTAAATCAAGG
>JAQBSW010010736.1:0-22952 GCA_029291075.1 Eudiplozoon nipponicum | reverse complement strand
ATGTATGTGTGTGTGTATGTATGTATGTATGTAAGTATGTATGTATGTATGTATGCTTGTATGTATGTATGCATGTATGTATGTATGTATGTATGTATATTTGTATGTATGTATACATATATTCGTCCGTTTTTAACTTTCGATTTTTTTCGTTACGCGCAATAGGGATTATCATATAAATCTAATTTTAATATTTGATATAAATGTCAATCGCATTTTTTAGCTAATCACATAAAATAAGGTACACGTACTGCTGCGTTTTAACAATCCATATTCATGTTCTTAGGTCATATTTTGGAGCTGGCTATATCTAACCAGTCTCACATCATGAAAAAACTACCGTCACTTAAATTTATTGACGCGTTCAGATATTTCATGACTATCATCAGAGAATGACGAGGATCAAACAACAATGTGTATATAAGGAAAGCGATATTATACATGCGGCTCTAACTTCATGTAGTCTCACATAAATAGAACTTGAATAAAATTGTCTGCCGCAAATTTCTAAGCTCTTGTGGACTTAAAAATTGTTTAGCCTTTTCAACATGTATATATAATACAATTAAGCAATCATTGGTGGGGAGTACGATGAAATATTTCTTTAAACTCAAGTGCCAGATGTACTATCCATATGCAGTTACGTACTTAACTTCTTGCAGCTTCGCTACACAATAATTTAGTTACTCATTTCACGAATGATGAGAATTATTTATAATGAAATTGCGCATTTGATATGAAAACCGTTTGAAATTGAACAATTTCTTCACATAAAATAGGAAAATTAAAATCAGGTGCACGCAGTACCGTGTTTCAATCAATAAATGCGGGTGAAATCGCATTTTATTTAAGAACATATGAGAAATTGGAAATGCTGCACTTAAAACTAGTATTCGCGAAGACATTGCACTTGTTCGCTGAGTTATGAATAAGGACGAAACCGGTCTACTGGACGAATTGCCCTAACTACACTATACAATTCTTAGATTATACTGGAAAATGAATGTACATAATGGGTCAGGTTTTTATATCATAATCGCAACCTTGATTATAGTAATGCTTATCACCGCCCGCTGAACCAATGCTAGTTAAATTACATCAACTTCCATTTTGATACCACTTCCAAATAGTGTCTGGTATCTCCTCAATAATGACAGATAGGAATGGTTAGATCGACATTTGTGTTTAAATACATGCCATAAGAGATCCATCTAAAAGAAATAATAGCAAAACTACATCCATTGGTTAGTATATAACTGCAAAGTTTGTGAAGAGTGCTACAGGATGGCTCATTTTTAGAACACCAGATTCCGAAGCAGATGTGCCAAGGTTGGAGTCCTGTCCGCGGCAAATTCTGGAAGTGTATAATGGGTTCTAATTATGGACGAAAGCGGTCAATTGGATGAATTACCTCTTCTACACTATACAATTCTTAGTTTACACTGACAAGTGCGTGTACTTAATGGATCAGGTGTTAATATCAAATCGCAACTTTGATTATAGTAATTCTTATCACCGCTCGAGCAACCAATGTTCGTTTAAATATATTAAAGTTTAATTCGATACCACTTCCCATGTTGTGTGGTGTCTGTTCAATAATGACAGATTGGGGATGGATAGTTGGAACTTTGTGTCTAACGGTGGTGCATTAGATAGGTTTTAACAGAAAATTGTATGAAGTGTACGAAAGGTTAGCTCAGAGGTTCAAGCACCTGATTCCGAGGCAGCCGTGCCTAGGTTCGAGCCCTGTTCGCGGCAAATTCCGGCTATTACGTGATAAGTTCTCAATAAGAACGAAACCGTTCTACTGGATGATTTTCCTTTTCTGTATAACTTATGTACGTTTAATCATAAAAATTTTAATTGCATCTTTGTTTGGAATCCGGTAAGAACAGATCAAATTTTGAATTGTAAATCTTGCCGATGGTTGCTTGTGGATGAAAATTGCTGCCCATCTACCAACCTGTAGCCCGAGCTAGTGCGGAGCGATAATTATAACCTACAAGTTTAATTCTAAACAATGTATAAAGCGAATAATTTGACGATGGTTAAGAAAAAACTGTTTTGAAAGAACTTATTATTTTTTTGAAAATTTATTTCTCTTTTAGTCAAGAAATACACTTGTGTAAATTTCATAAACAATCGTAGTTTCAAAGTAAAAAATTTTCACTCTGTATGTCAAAGTTGACAGCTAAAACAGAATGCAACGGGTGCCTAGTAATGATCGTGTTTACACCCAAAAACGTCTTCAAAATAGAAAAACTCTTCTAGACACTAGATTGTGAGGTGGCTTTCAAGAATATTATATGCCATATTTAGAATACGGTGAAAAAACATTTTTCGAATGGCGAGAGAAACATGAAGAAAATTGAAACTTTTGGAAGATTATATAAGGGAAACATAGAGTGCCTAGCAGGATGCCATTTACTTTTAAGACTGGAGGCGAAACGATTTCGAGTGACAGGGATTGACTTAACTACCGGGTCCTTATTTTGCGAAACACGGTTGTCAAGTGCGCTTTCGTCATTTTCATACCAGATATTTTACATTCCGCTTCCTGTCCGGTTCCGGTCCCCTATGTGAACTGTGAAGCTTATCATACTAAAGAATTTCTCACCTTTGATTTACTTATTGTAAGAATTTTTAAGGATATGAACTTACCGTTGTCAAGTGAGGTGCACAACCCTTCAAGAAATATCCGGAGTAACTAAGTTGCCGGTGGCAGAATCGACTGAAACACGTCAGTTTGCATACGTAACGCGGGAGTTACTAAATTTATCATTCTAAACATATCGTTGAGAGCATAATATTGCATATTAGAACATTTATTACAAGATAACATTTACACTAAAATCGACGAATTAAAATAATGGATCGGTTTTTTCTGTACAAATACTTATAAATGAGTATTGCATTTATACCAATAGCGCAAGCATAATGAGGGAAATCAAACTATTCAATCGCACTCGTCTGAGTACTTCCGTTCTATGTTACGTTCCTTTTCGGTTATTTGTTTCTTCCAAATAATATAATGACGCATCATTACTTAAACGAAATGCTGTGCGTAGCAGGCTATTTCAAAATTAACCAATCTATGTTTTCTGCAAAAGCTGCAGAGTTCACATCAGTGCTTTTAATCGTTGTATATCGGCCTTCAGTTTCAGTAGCGTATTCCTAAATGTCAGCTCATAACAACAGATTCAGACGTCGCCACTTGCCTTTACAAAATCCAGGTGCACAGCTTGCTTTTTTCAATTGATTGATAGGTTCTCAATGGCCACGTGACTCTGAAACCGTCTTTTCACCGATTGTCCGGAAATGTTTTTAAACCAATTTCAATTTGAATTCGGCACATCTTAATTCAAAAACATTTCCGGACCGGCAGTGTAAAGTCGGTTTCAGAGCCACGGGATCAGCAAACAATTTAAAAAAAAGCTGTGCACCTAGAAATGTAAAAGAATCGAGATTTTAACGACCTACGACTGTTATCAATTGTCCCACAACCGTCAATTGTGGTATCATCTCGAACGATGACAGGACTACACAAACACAAATTCCTTTTACGGAATATATCATCACTTACCATTAAAATGTGTCTTCTCACGTATGTCATGTGCCTTGTGTTGAGATATGTCTATTACGTGTCAGGCCATTTTAGTACTGTTTCTATTCCAATATATTTAGATTTTTTTCTGTATTTACTTCTGGATGAATTATTAATTTGTCAAAGTTTGGCCGCATCCATTTTATAAACCATAAGCATTAACTTAAAATTTACTTTGTATAAGAGAGAAAAATGCTTTTATTTATTGAATAGCGCCCAGTGATAAGTACTTCTACTAATATTTTTGTGAAATAGTCGCTTCTAAAACTTACGCCATTTGCAGTAAGTTGAAAGATTTTAGCCATTACATTTTCTCTGACTTATATTATAAAAAGATAACAAATTTACTTCAAAAGAATTCTCGAAAAATTGCAAAATATGAACCGAAAGATAAATTATTGGCGAGGGACTATTTGTCTTATAATATTTCTTATTTAAATAAAAGAAATAAACTTTGAAAAGATAAAAATACGATGTGTATTCATCTATTACATGGAATTTAAAGCTCGTAAATATTTGCAAAATATTGTGACATTCGAATTTAAAGTAAATAATCACAAAACTGGAATTAAGCCCTAACCAACTAGATAGAAACCGAATATTACGTCTTCTGCCATGTTCGGATAAAAGAGTTGTAGATGCCAGTTTGAATATTTGTTTCGCATGGGGATTCATTTATTCCAAAACTGAACTTTTTCAGTCGTCAAATTTCTTTCGCCCTATAGTGCAAAATAAAAATATCTCTGCAACTTATACTCATATTTGACCTAAATTATATTTCTATATTTCAGTAGCTAGGCATATACAGTTGACTTATAATTTTACGTTCACCGAGAAATTACAATTTTAGCATAAGAATGTAGAGACCAACGTGAATAAATTTAATTTTAATAAAGTAAAGGAGTAAAAGGCATACTAAATATAATTTATTGTAATAACTAGAAGCTGTTTCGATTGAGGCATCAAATTCAATTTGTTTGTTGATGTTTTCCTACAACCGCGTATTAAGTTGATCGTTTTCATTTAAGAAACGAAAATATGTTAGTTTGAGCTCTAATTCTAATTTCAGAGTGACATTTTGTCACCCTATTAAATTAGTTAAGTTGGAGTAAATTATTAATGGACCACTTCAAATTTACTTTAAAATTTAGAAAGGGAAATAAACGATTTACACCATTTAAAAGCAGCTTAATTTCAATAATGAAGTAAATTTGGGCAAATAATAAAGACATATTTGATTAAAAATGCCAAATAAACAAAAAAGATAATGTGAACGTAAATTATCGGAGTTTAGGTCTCTATTTGGTTCAATTTATCACAAATTAAAAATGCTACTGAATTTAAACAATTGTCGCTACTTGAAAAATTGAACACTAAATTCGTAACTAATTGTTGCAAAGATCAATTGATGAAATTTGGCACAACAGACCTAATAGTAGCTTCTATAAATAGTTATGGGCTTAACTTTTGAATTAGAATGTATTTACATATAATGGGCCGTCGTATAATTTTTTTCACCATTTTATGATCCTAAGCTAAGATTATAAAGTATATGAGAAAAATAATTCACATTTTATTACAATTGTCAACAGTCTACATATAATACTTCCGTTCTGTTATTCGCTACGCAGTTTTGGCAAACAGAGAAAGAATACGTAGATTTAAAACCGTTTTGCCTTAGAAAATTTTAATCTCCGACATTTTGATACAAGAATTCAATTTCCCTTATCCGACAAGCAATGTATTGGAGAAATATTGGTTACTAAGAAAATTATAATTTAGGTAAATATAATTTATCATTTTGATGCAACAAAGTTAATTTTTTTCACCTAGTTTGAAGCCTATCTGCCAAATTGTAATATAAATTATCAGAATATCCAAACAAATATGCATTTAAATTAATTACCGAAAATAATAATCTTATAAAATTAAATCATGTTTTTAGTTTATCCTGAATTTTAATTGCTGATCAATTTTCGTAATATTTATTAAAATGTAGTGTTAAAACTTTGTTACATGATGACTTATATTAGGATTTTTACTTAAGTTTCTATAGTATCAATAACGCTTAATATAGGCCTACTTACGAAGAAACTACAATTTCAACTTCGAGAATATAGAGTAGAAAATCTTATTTTGTGAATAAATATGCGTCTCCATTAAAAAAAATTAAGTTGAAATTATATTGGAGAAAAATTTATTCAGGAGATTTGCTATTAGTTTAGTGAAATAAAATGTCTAAGCTCGAATCCTATATGCAGACCTAGATAGAATCCAGAAATGGTATGAGCATGTGCCAATCCAAACGTCGCTGTATGAATTGTACTTGCATTATGTGAACAATTCAGATTATAAGAACGAATGTTGTCATTATAATTAATTAAAAATTTCCTTATATATTTTAACTATTCGATCAAATACACATATATAGTAATTTTGATATTTTAATTTATTGATTTATTAATATTATTTATATTAATATATTTGATGATATTTGCATTTATCGTATGAAAATTATTATTATTATTATTATTATTATTATTTAAAGCAATATTAATAATAATAATAAAAGGATAGCAATATTGTTAATAATATGATAACTATAATAATGATAATATTATTATTAATATTATTGTCCTTGATATTTTTATTATTACCATTAATTTTAATATGAAATGTAGTAGTAGAAATAGTTGAAGTAACAGAATTAGTATTATTATTTGGATTATTATTAGTATTAATGTTGTTTTATTATTATTGTTATTATTCGTAGGAAATAGAGGTTAAGAATAATGAGAAGAAATTCATAAAGCTGTTTTAATTTGAATTTTCAAGGAATTTTTATGTATTTAATAAAAAAACTGCATACTTGGTTATCAAGTACAAATATGCAGACATATTTTTATGCAAAGATATATATATATATATATATATATATATATATATATATATACATTTGTAAATCTATGCATAAATAAATTTAAAAAAATGTGCATAAATACATGCATACGTAAATATATACATAAATAAATGCATACATACCTCCATGCATGAAGTCATGCATACTTACATACGTACATACATACATACAAACATGCATATATACATCTATACATACATACAGACATGCCAAAATACCTGCATGAATACATTAATAGATAGATACATACATACATATATACAACCATACATACATACAAACATACATACATACATATATAAACTTCTTCATAAACTTATACATAAATACAAACATATATTAATACATAAATGCATACACACAAAAATATACGTACATAAATACACAAGTAGTAGTACCTACATGCATGCATTCATACTTACATACACTCACATACATACATATATACTTAAACATACACATGCATACACGCATACTTAAATACCAGTTGTTATATTTGCATGCACGCCTGCCTATTTACATACATAACCTTGAAATAGTTATTTTAAGTTCAAAACTGTATATCTAGGAATATTTTGTTTATTATGGCATAAGTGTTTTTATAAAGAGCAAGACTAGACGACAATTATTAAACATCATTATTTCCTCAGATCTCAACTTGATAGCAATATCCTTTATACACTTAGGTATATTCAGCTAATTATATAGTGTTATTTTTAACCACATACATTTTATAAGCAAAGTGCTTACACAGGTGTATATGCAAAAAAAAATTAATTTGACTTTTATATTTTATGCTTGTACGAACTTTTAATTTATTGAAATGTTACATCGCTACTGGCAGTATTTTAATTGCGCAGCCCCTCTCAATTTGTAACTTCGGCATACACCTTATATCCCGTCTGGTTCTGAGTGTGATTTTCTGTGAGAAATGTGTTTAAGGCTTACGAAGGCGTAGGCCCTTTTGTTAGTGGTGCGAAATATAAAACCATATTGGATTCGCCTTCTGATAAATCGATCATTCCGACCTGCATTATGCTGTGAATAAATATTACACATTAACAGTTAATCAAGTTTTGAATTTGCGATTGCAGGGACTTGATCCTTTGAAATGATGTTGAGCTGGAGTTTTGTTATTAAATTTATTATAAATATTTTATTTTGTATCTTTGTAGTCAGTATCAATTTAATTCTCCAAGTATATAGAATGGTTATTTTTTGTGTCGTCTGTTTGAATTTTCTTTATTTTTATTTATATTTAGACCACATTATTACCTTAATAAAAATTATTTTGAATTTAAATGCTTGGGCTATGACAAATACTTTATCTTCGGGTTTGAGACATACGTGTTTAACGCAGTGCCTTTTCCTGTGATAATGGTATTGGGATTGAAAGTTTGTGTAAAAAATATTACAAATTCAGATATAAACTTGATTTAGTGTATTTTTACCACTACTGATGCAATCAACGATTGTTTAATTGATTATTTTTATTAAACGAAACCTATCATAATGAACTTGTTTGCTCTCTTATAAAGACAAGTATTAACTAAAGCGCACGATGGCACAAAATACAATAACATAATTGTCTGAATCACTCCCGCATTGGAATGGTCAATGAATAACCTTTCCCATGTAGTATGTACATATGAGTCGACTTGGGGATCTTTCGAAAATTTTCTGTGCGAATCTGAAGTCACCAAAATTTGTATTTTTTCACTAGCAAACAGCCGAATCAATCAAAAGGCCGATAGATAGACCCTTTTTGCACATAAGCGACATATAAATGCTAGTAGAAACAACTGGAATGGCACTGTGCTTAATTTGGTGGCTGTTTTACATTAATACATAGAAAGTGACGGCGCCTACTGAAAAGCTATCACTCAAACGAGCGTATTTTTGTCTGGTGTTTTGATACGTCTGCTGACAAAACTAAGATGTACATCAAGAACTTAACTACGTCCGATTGAAGATTTTAGGTAAGAACATACATTTGAAACAATAATTCGCCTTTGCAACGATAAACACCATTCAGTAGTGTTGCGCAACGAGCCATGAAACATGGTTAACTTAATTTCGAAATAAAAAATGCCAAATAATATGTTCCACCTTGTATATTAGAAGCAGAAATAGTATTTTAAAAATAGTAAAAATTTAACGAACTTTATCTTAATGCTAATGATAAATTACAGGAGATGCAGTTTTAACCATAATTTCTATTGACTCAGTCATAGATTTGTAAAGCAGTTCAAGATGAGCTACTATCAGTCGCACGTAGTGAAGCGCTTCGACCGTTCATGATTATCATTTGAGTACAAGGACATACTGACTAGCGATGATCAAACCGCATTGCAGTGGTTTGTGTGAATGATGTTGTAGCCTTCGGGTGAAAGGGCCGAAGACAAAAAGAAGACAAACTCGATGCGTACTTGAAAATGGGGATCAAACGAATTTTTTACGAAATTGATAGTGCAAAGCGATAACCCATCAACGCAAATCGCGAAGATTCAACATAATAAAACGATTGCAGAATGAATCTGCCAGAAACGTTATAATTAATCGTTTAGAAAATTTATAAACCATCAGAAGGAACAAATAATCAGAGGTCAGGTTTTCTTTTGGTTTGAAAAAATCTTTACTTTATTTTCATTCCATATTAGGCAAACGTGGTTGTGTTTATTATAATCAAGGTTGCGGTCTTGATATAAACACCTGACCCATTAATTAATTACATATGTCAGTATAAACTAAGAATTGTATAGTGTAGAAAAAGCAATTCATCCATTAGACCGGTTTCGTCCTTATTGGGAACTCATCAAGTACTGGCCAGAATTTGCTTTCGTCAAAATTCTCCAGAGATTTTCAAATATGTTACCTGATTTGATTGCACAATTGTCTAGTTATTTTTGCATTTACCTGAAGTAAAAGTTGATTTTTTTATTGCAATGTGTTGAAAAATCGATAAAAACAATAGCAGTTTTCGCAAAGCAGAAGTATTTCCCTTAATTGTTACGTAAACGAAATGCGTTGGCATAGAAATCGCGAATTGCGGATTGCGCAATGAAAACATTAGCAGATTAATTAATATAATCGCTAAGGCGTAATATTTTCTGTAAAATAATAATAATAATAATAATAATATTAGTAATAATATAAATAATATTTATTATTATATTAAATAAGATAGTACCCAATTATTACGAAGCCATTATCGTCTTCTAGGTATAGTTGCGCAACAATGCTGCAAAGAATATAGAAAAAACTAAATGCCTTAGAAACTATGGAAAAAGGTTAAGTATTATTATTAAATGCACAGTCCACATTGGCCAATTTATAATCGTTACAGTACGATTTCTTCAAGCACTTTTTATTAATGGTAACTTTAATTTCTCTCATGACGAACAAATATGGCATGAAACCGACTTTTACTCTCTCAGAATCAAACGTCATTTTAATCACTCCATAAGGAAAAATTAATATGAATCACATAGAAATATTAATTTGCATCAAGAACAGGTAGCTACTTAACTGTAAAGAAAATCATAAAGGAAGTCAATTAAACAGTATTATGAGTGTTGTCATAGAATATTTGTAACTTTTAACTATTCACTAATTTGATAAAAAAATTTTATGACAAATCGAGAATAAAATTTCAAGAATATTCATATTATTGATTTATTTTCTTTGTTTTCGATGGCCCGACTTACGATTCTGAATGTGTTAATTATAGCGCACATAGCAACCACTAAGTTACTATAGTAGCAGGTGTATACGACGGTGAGAGCAAATGCAAGCTGGCCGCAGGAACGGTGTATGTGCTTATTGCTCCCGTAGAAACAGGCATTATGCTTCAAAATCTCATTTTAATGTTAACACACGAAATTGTAAAATCTGCTATTTGTATACGGATCTCAGCTTAACACACCGCTGGAACTGCGATATGTTAACCATAAATAAGTTGGAAACTTATTTCTCTCTCCTACTAATAGGTAACTAATAAGCATTAGAAAAATGTATGCATAAATGAACACCTTGTACATGTTTTTTGGTGTAATTTCATATAAACACACACACACACACACACACACATATATATATATATATATATATATATATATATATATATAATTTGATTACGTGAATGAAAGCTAGTTTGCTGTTAAGTTTGTTTCTATTTCTTGTTGATAGGTCGTGCATGTATATATGTGTCTTTGGATAACTATGAATGCGAGGAGGAGTCTTTCTTTTTGTGATGCATTAAATCGCGTTATTCTTAAATTGATAGATTGCATTTTAACCAGGTTTTCAATCTGTTGGCTATTGTGTGCACGATTGTTTTTCTCCGCATGTTGGGGAGTTTTATTCTGTCGCCATAGTGACAGCGCATTGTGTGCAGATTGCATCATTGTGCAATTTCTATTACTGCTAATGATTAAAGTCATGTCACTTGTGCAGCTGTTTTTTATACAATTTTTTGCCAATCCCAGCGAATGTTTGTTGATAAATGTTCAGTGGGCGGTCTGGCACGTCTGGATACAAGAAGGTTCCTGTTGGTTGTTTTGATTCATGGCAAGTGGAGTAAAATTTCATTTTGGTAGAATTGCTGAATATTTAGGCCTGTTTCTCAAAATTTAATTTGCGAGCTTGAAGTAAACACCAATCCCATTGTATTTGACCAGTCGTCGATCAACATAACAAAATTACCGCCAGTCGCAACGCACTGGCGTGTTTCGAGCTTCCATGATCATCATCAGAGTGCGACGGCAAACTGACTATCGAGGACCAAACCGCATTGAATATATATGGAAATCAAATTTAGATATGCGGCTCTCACATCTAGCAGTCTCGCATACATTGAACTTGACTGGAAATGTCGGCTGCACAATTTCTATGCAGTCACGAACACTAACTGTTTGCAGCTTTCGCCACATAGACATATATAGGCAATACAATTTAACAATAAATGATTGCGTTGATGTTGGTAACAATTCTTTAAGTCAAGTTTTCGGGCTTGAAGTAAACGCCAATCCCATTGTATTTAATCCGTCGTCCAACCAAATAACAAAACTAATTGTTTATTGTGGATATGACCGCATTTATCTTGTGCGGGACAATAGAGCACTCTTAGGTCGGTAAAATCTTGAATTTTGATCATTTTCAGGTGCTCTGCTTATAGGCTTCGATTGATGGGTTCTCACTTGTCCCTTCTTTTTGAGCCTTCCATCAGCTGATTGACTGAAAATGACGTTGGATCAAGATTTTATATTCTTCTCTGCCCGATATTTCGAGACTTCATTTCCAGTCTCATCTTCAGGGTTGACACAATACGCACAGGAGTAAAACAAAACTTGTGGCAAATTTTTATTGTTTATTGCTTATTATAAAGGGATTGGTGTATGTATAATAATTTTTCGTAAATTGTTCTTCTAGAACGGAGATATTTATTAAATTGCCTTTGTACCACGTTTTCGATGTATGCCCGAAAATATCTGATTTTCCAGATGATGAAAGACTATATTTAATCAATCTTTACGGTAAATTTTGCTTGATTCTATTAATTAATTGCTTTCTCCTACGCCAAATTTATATGCTACCGCACATTGTTGAATATGTATAGACTCTGAAAAATATGGAAGAGGTGTAAATTGATACTTCGGTTCCAACGTCATGATATTGTGCGTGCTGAATTTGGTGCTAACTATTTCTTGAAAAAATTTTGCCCACATGATTCGTTTTAAACCCCGTACAATTGTTTAGACTGGTAGGTCACTTCTGACAGATAAGTTTGGGGGGAAATTTTTATTGGTATAGTATGTAATACGAATCTGACTTGGTTTGATTTTGAAATCTATGAACCATTCCGGGTAGTTCATCATTAGAAAAAGTGTCCTCGTTTTCAAACCACATCTTCCTGATTCGGCCTGAGTAATTGTAAATTATCTTTATTTTGTAAGATGTTTGTGCACTAATGTTGTAATTAATGTATTGCTCAGTTAAATTATATTTTCCATGCATTACCAATGTCACACTGTTATCAGGGTAGATAATAAAAATGAAACTCATGAACAATGTGAAAGTGAAGACAAAATACGATAAAGATATGCGCGCGCACAATAGGAAATAAGTGAACGCTTGGCGAAACTCTATCCACAAATACAAGTATAATCACAGAAACGCAAAAATAAATGCGTACATGCATACAGGCATTCATCCACGCATCCATACCTAAATTCATACATATGAACAAACATACAAACAAACTCAATCCAATAATAAACTCTTTTGTTCCACCTTATCGACTGATTTACTAGGGAAATGTAGCACAAATTAATTTTTGATTATACCTTTACTTTTGGTAGCGCAGCTTTATCGGATGTTGAATTTAAATATCTTTTTTTGCAAAATTAGTCTCAGATATATAATTAGACGAACACTGAATGCGTGGTCGGTGATAACAATTATTTAAATAAAAGTTATTAGCTTGGTATAAACACCAATCCCATTAAGTATACATTTGTCAGTTTAAACTAAGAACAGTATGATGTAGGAAACGCGATTCATTCAATACACCGGTTTGGTCTTCATCAAATGGATGAGTTCTTTAAATCAAGTTTGCGTGCTTGAAGTAAACACCAATCCCATTGTATTTAACCAGTCATCGAACAACATAACAAAACTACCGCCAGCTGTTATGTTGTTCGATGACTGGTTAAATACAATGGGATTGGTGTTTACTTCAAGCACGCAAACTTGATTTAAAGAATTGTTACCACCACCCGCGCAATCAATTATTGTTTAAATGGATGAGTTGTCGTTTCTAAGTTAAAAATTTCTAAGTTTATACTAGCAAATATATAGTTAATGTGATTGGTGTTTATATTAAGCTTTAAATCTTGATTTATTTAATACTTTTATAAATGTTTAATTTAATGCCATTTCTCCAGGTAGTGTAGAGTCTGTTCTATAATAAAAGGCTAGGGTTGGCTAGTTGGAACTTTAGGTTTAAAGATAAGCCATATCGGCTCTATTTGAAGGAAAGGATATACGAAAAATTAATTATTATGTGACAGAGAACTGTTGTGCAGCGTGTGACCGGATGCCTCAGTGTTTAGAGCCACAAAATACGAATTAGACGTGCTAAGGTTCGAGCCCTGTCTGCAGCAAATTCGGGACAGTAAGTGAAAATTCCCTATAGGGACGAAACCGATCAACTCGATAAATTGCATTTTCCACAGTAAAAATGCTTCGTTTTAACTGAAAAATGTGTGTATATAACGGGAATGATGTCTACCACAAAATCGCAATCTTAATTTAATAACTGATATCACCGCTCGCGCAATTAATGTTCGGTAAATTATACTATATGAATTGCCCTTTTTACACTAGAGGATGCTTCGTTTACACTGACAAAACTGCAGTTATAAAATGGAATAATTTTCGCGACCAAAGTTTACAAAATTTGGCAAAACTATGTAAAAGCGGGCGAGAATCGAGCCCGTCCACGACAAAATATGCAAGGCATAAAATTAGAAATGCAATTTATCAATCACCCTCGTTAGTAATGGGTGTTTAATGGTAGTTTCCAGAAAGGCGACGATCGGCGTTTAATTTATAGAGTCCTTGTTTATCCAGGCAACTAAACCTCTATTCCACCAGCTTGGTCTGTCAGATTATCCATCTGAAATGAAGAATCAAATCTCCGTTTATATAATTATGAAAATTGAATGCAATTGTCATCTTCGGTAAGGTTAGGGATGAGCTGCAAGACATTGAACAAAATGCTACGGGGTGCAAATCGTGTTTGCAGCTATTCTATCAAATAATTGTTAGTGCTCGATAACATAGAAAGTGATCTTGTAGAATAATTCGTATGATATTTTATTCTAAGCTTAGTTTATACTGAGGCATATGTATATATATATATATATATATATATATATATATATATATATATATATAAAGTACTCATTTTACATTGTGATGCGCAGGTTCTTTTTACCTATTCTGATTTCATTTAAATTTATTTAGTATCTTCCGCTTATTTATTTAAATATCTATGTCTCTTTGCATGACTGGCATCACTGCAATTTATTTTGTCATGTTTTTGATACCAATTCATTAGAATTGTAGTATTGAATATGTTTACACATTTCTTTCATCCTGTAAAGAAATGCGATTCAAACTGCTGATAATGTGGATGACAAATGCCCTAGACTGGTAATCTAGGCATTGTTGCTACAATTTATCTGCTGGCCCATTCAAACGATGAAGATGAAAATTAGTGATCATAGGATTTCAAGTTGTTAACACGAACGATAATGAAATACATTTAAAATATTTAACTTTCAATAATATACGAACTTACTTTTTGTGTACTCCGTTTAGTCGGCTTCATGGCTTTTGCGATATTTTTTATAACCTAACAGAACAAAGTGGACGGCAACAAATCAGTTCAAAACAGACAAAACCGTCATCCGAAGGAAATGGCAGAGCCTAAGGAAGTTAAGCGTAAAAAAAGCCCATTCACGACTCGAAATCGTGGTGCACGACGAACAGATTACGATACAGACGACAGTATTGACCCTTATGCGGCAAAACCAAGACATCGGAATTACGAAAGTTATGTTGACGAAGATGAGGACGATGAGGATGACGAAGATGTTGGAAATCTACGCAGACGGTCTCAACAGAAGAAGATGGGCGGACGAACACCTGCCTCGCTTAGAAGACGGGATGAGGAGGATGTCAAACGAGGGAGTTTAGACGATTGGTGAATGAAGCATATTTTTTTAAAATTTGAAAAAAATCAATTAACATTGAAACGATATCACCCATTATTCTCCTGGCATGCGAATCGCATTTTAGATGGCATTTGTCTAATTTATATTTTTATCAAAATTAAACATTTCAATATCTATGTGACACAAATTAAATGTTACAAGCAAAATGTTCCATGCATGACTATATTTTAACCTTTGCTAGTTTTAATAAATATGAATAGTTTTAGACGCTGTTTTCAATTGGTTTCTAGAAGAGTAAGTATATTTGAATAGATAACGTAGGAGAAGTTAACAGAGAGGATAGATTCTATTTTGGTGTCGACTTTCTTGTCGGTTATTTTGCAGCCATTACCTCGAACAAAAAAAAACATAACTGATAGTTAGTAACAAAAAATTTATGAGGTTCTGTTGACTATGATAACCTCAATTTTAGGTGATAGATCGGTAACATTAAACTTGAAGTTTGCTGCTTGTGATTCATGCTAGCTAATGCATTCGAATTGTCATTTTAAAGTGTAAATTTGCCTTGATTTAATTGCAAATTTAATTTTTTTCAACCCGTGCTTTTTGTCAATTTATTTATAATTAACTAAGTCTATTTTATTTATCTCTAGAAGTACAAAGATTTTTTGAACAATAATATATGGCGGTGACATTTCATTAAATAATTATTTTAGATCCAGTATTTAATTTTTCGAATAAAAAATGGTTAAAACTCTGTTTTAACTTTCGTTATTTAGATTATTGCATTTGTGTATTTCTGCAAAAATCCGTGATTTTATACGACTTCTAAAGATTTAACTGGGATTAAAATTCAATTAAACGTTTATATCTTTTAATACTTTATTTACTGATAATCAAATTGTAACAAAACGCCAGTGCAGAATGACAACTTATAAAACGATGCATACAAAATCTATATTTTGAACAGTATAATTTAAAAAAATACTACTTTAATCAAGTTTGCTATCTTGACATAAAAACCTGTCTCAGTATGCACATACATTTTGCAGTATAAACTAAGTATTTTATTGTATAGGAAATGCAAATCATCCACTAGACCGGTTTCCAACTTACTGATAACTCTTGGCTTACTGTCCAGAATTTACCGCGGACTAGGCTTGAATCTGGGCACGTCTGTTATGTCTGCCGAAAATACTGGAAAGTACGTGATGAGTTTAAAAATAAGGGCGAAACCGGTCTACTGGATGAATTACCTTTTTAAGACGAAACAAATCCTTGTTTATACTGACAAATGTATGCACATACTGGGTCAGGTGTTTATATCAAGATCTCAACCTTGATTAAAGTAATTTTTGTCAACGCTCGCGTAACCAATGTTTATTTATTAAAACGAATTAGACAGAAAAGCTTTGATAACGTTTAGCCTAATGCGTACAAAGTAATTCGACAAAGTCTTCATTAAATTCAAAAAACTTTTTGTCTTTTGCACATGCTAGAATTATAAATTCGTTTATTGCACATAAGAAGATAAAAATTTTGAAGTCAACTGCAGAAATGTGTAGTCTGGTTAGGAAACAATTTAAAAATTTTAAGGTGTCTAAAATATTAAGTTTAATTATAGATGATAGCAAATTTTAATAAATTATTGGTAAAAAGCGAGACTAAAAACCAGAAACCATATTTTTGGACCATTGTCAAAATACACGGTTACATTTAAGCAAATTTCTTACCTAAATTTGAAAAACTCATAATAGCGAAACCTTGCATCTAGCGTGATAGTCATCTAGAAAACATTCTTTATTTTTATGACATCTTGGTTTGAAAAAACACTCCGGTTTTTCGTTAATGTTTGTTTTAAACAAAGTATTAATGTCTGCCATATAAATATGCGTGGAAATTATTTTATTGTCGTCTACTTGCTTCAGTAAATATCATTTACATGACTTTGGTAGGCTTTTTGTTTTTTTTCGACATCAGAAAGTCATGCAAAAAATTATAAATGAGAACCGGATTTTTCAGCATACTAAATGTTAAAAGAACCCTAAGGCATTCGGCCATAATTGATTAATACGTGTTTCTTAAACAGGATCAATGAATAATAGACAAGTTATGAGGCAGTCCACAGTGTGTATGATGACGATAAATATATTTTAGAACTTAGGAGGCCGGTGAGCAGATCGCTTGGGACTTTTATTTTCTGGGCAATATTTCACGACATCTTATGTCAGCGTTAGACAGAATAATATGTTTGCGAAATGAGGATTGGAGAGGGATATTGATGAAGTTGCAGAACCTGTTAGCTAAGTCATGCAAATGTTTCGATAGCACAGCTAAATTCTGTTTATATATAATCTTACCACTAGAAAACAATTTGTATTTGAATGTTGCAACCAAGCATAATATTTCCTTTTAGTCGTTTATTTATCCATATGAACATTGAAGCAGATAATCTGCATTCTTTAAATGTATTATGGATTAAAGCGCCAGAAAACCTGGAATTGTACCAGACAATTTTAGCTACCTGCTCCAAATAAAGTATAAAATATTTTGTGATATTTTATGATAATTAGGTTTGCGGATATTTGAAATGTATTACTCAATTTAGCAACTTTTAAATATAACTACCGTTGCACTTCTCATATTTTTATTACTTTACCGTGTCAATTTGCATTTATCCACTTTTCATTAAATAAGCCAATTTTCAGCGAAATTTTTTTTCTTCACACATATAAGCCTGGTTATCACAAAATCAATATTATATCACATTTTTAACATTTTAAGTTTTATGAACATATTTTTAACATCTCTTCGTTTTATGTTTCATGAATTTTAAAAAATTTCGTGATGCAATAAATAGAGTAATGCATAAACGTGGAGTTGTTTTTCTGCCAAGTAAACTCAGAAGATGATTAATAGGTTTCCTGCAGACTTGGATTCAAAAGCATATCTAGTTAATGTGAAATAGCAGTGACACCAACATCTCTATTAGCAATTATGTATTAGGTGTTGTGCACCTATTAAAATATTAGTTAAAATATGACCGAAAGGATAAACCAAAGAAAGCATGATCGGAGAGTATAATCTCATGCACATTCGTTTCGTGCTTACTGTTGAATCAATAGTAGGAGCTGCTTTTACGCCCTTTACCTACTATATATTTGGATGAGGTATCTGGGAATATAGGACAGTACAATTTCCTATACGAATTTTGAAACCTGCTGTATTGAAGCTAACTTCATATAAAGTCTTGGACAATGCGACTTAAACGTTAACTTACTACCAATAATGTATATATAACGAGTCTGTAAAGGGTACCGACATTATGGTTATGGTGTCAGTACCCAATACCAAATTACGGTTCCAAAAATTTACATGATACTAACACTATGGTTGCCGAGTCGGTACATGGTACCAACAAGATGGATTTGAATGTGTGCTAAGGTTCACCGAAATTGAGAATTATTTCTATTTCGGAATACTTGATACTCCAGTTAATCCATGCACTCTGGACTTTATCGATGTCCGTCATCACATTTCGCGATAATCATGAAATCATTCAATTAAATATATAACATTTAGATAGTGTTTGTTGTGGATAACTACTTTATATGCAATTATGTATAACGTGTTGCGCACCTAATAACAAATTATTTTAAATATGACCAGAAGGATAAACCAACGACGACATGAACGGAAGGTACAATCTCTTTATGGTCTTTTTAAGCAAACAGTGGGACGGGCATGTGTGTCAATAATTTTTGCATAGATATGATCAAGTCATTTTATTAGTGAATTGTATGTCCAGCTATGCAAAGTCACGCACCTCTCAATAAGAATATATATATATATATATATATATATATATATATATATGTATATATATATATATATATATATCATTATTTAAAATGCAAATTTTACAGCATGGATCCGTCCTACTGAAGCTATTTATTTTAAATCATTTGCTATGGGGTATCGACTCCAGTAGATCTAATTGTTAGGTAAAATTGCACATGATACAAAATTTGTAATTTTAGTTGTAAAACATATTTTTTTACATTACTTGACAAAATATACAAGAATCACATTTGTACAGGCCATTAAACCGTTTATTCATGATAACTTCGGATTGGCATTCTGTCATACTTGGACTAATTCATCATTAGATACGCAATAACTAATATACAAAATAATTATTAATAGTTCTACGCAAGCAAAGAATAATAAACTTCCATATGTCTCAAAGAAATATATCATGAATTACCAGATAAATTTTCAATGGTTGACATATTATATATTTACCCTACTAAACTTAGTATAAACGAATTTTATATTATGGTAGTTCTTGAAAATAAAATTAGCCACGATATGGAGAGAAGACAGAAATAATTCACAAGAACAGTTCTGTTAAAATTTCGTGAACGATAAAGCCGATACACATAAAATGCCAATTAATTTATTTAAGCAAGCATTGATTGCGCGGGTGGTGGTAGCAGTTATTTAAATTAAGTTTATGAGCTTGAAGTAAACACCAAGCTGATTTTATTTGGCAAAACTACCGTCAGTTCGAAGTAACTTAGTTATAACAATTTTGCAGAAATCTGGCTAAAATACGGTTGAATTAATTTTTAAACCAATCCTGCTATTACAATTTACTTATCTAAACCACTTACACGAATTTAGCCTAAATTGCGAAATGGATGATCGTGATTAAAAAAATTTGAGCAGACGAAATTTTGGTTGAAAAATGTACATGTGAGACAATTAAATTTTATAGTCGCATGTCAGCATTTCAAAGCCTAGTTTCTATAAATGAAATATTACTGTTGGAATAATCTTAAAACTGCAAAGCTTAGCATTTGAAATTCGTTTAAAACACCAGTCTGATTCACGCGTACCCAGAATTGATGCGGTCAGGATTTAAGCCCGATGTATTGTGTTAAAATTGAAACAACTCTTAGCCTACGCTTCCGGATCCTTAAAGGTGAGATAAATATGAACAAAGTACCAATGAGTCTGCGTCTGAGCTGCACAACTTCTAAATGTTTTAGTAGAGCTAACCAAAAATAAAGATGGCACAGCCGATCGAAATAATAATCAAGTACTTTCCAGATATTTTGTTTCAGTTCAAACCCGAATCGTGGCAAATTCCAGTTTCTATATGATGTGTTTCTAACAGGGACGAAACCGGTCTATTTGACGAGTTGCAGTTTATGTATTGAGTATTGTTGAATGAAGTTTTATTTCAAAAAAAGACAGGAAAGTTTGAACGCCCAAATGTATATATTGTATAAAAATATTAATTTCTGGTGTTCAAGTTTGTTATGACAAAACGATTTGTTATAATTGTCACGTCAACATGACAACGAGTTCGAAAACAGCACTATACGAGACATTATTCTTATTCTACTAGATTTTGAAATTATATAAACATTGCGTTATAATAAAAGCGGCAATAATTTATAAAATCTACGACATAAACTGATGCCAAATATAAAAACGTGCAAAATAAAATGCATGATTATATCAGTTCTACGTTTAAGAAAACGAAACAGAAAATATGAAAGTAGAGAATGGCTTCTCAGATGATCGAGGTTGCGGAAACATGCTAAAATACTAATAATAAAATTTATACTGCCGATTAACAACTTTAATTTAAAAAAAATTATTATAAAAATGAAATTATATTATTAACTTTTATAAAATTTTATGATATTATATTACAATAAATTAAATTAAATTATATAATAATAAATCAACTTTTAAAATATTATATCAAATTAAATTATGTTGCTGCATTTTAAATTCTATTATATTATATTATTTTACATGAACACATATTATATTATATTATATAATATTATATTATATTATATTATATTATATTATATTATATTATATTATATTATATTATATTATATTATATTATATTATATTATATTATATTATATTATATTATATTATATTATATTATATTATATTATATTATATTATATTATATTATATTATATTATATTATATATTATATTATATTATATTATATTATATTATATTATATTATATTATATTATATTATATTATATTATATTATATATATTATATTATATTATATTATATTATATTATATTATATTATATTATATTATATTATATTATATTATATTATATTATATTATATTATATTATATTATATTATATTATATTATATTATATTATATTATATTATATTATATTATATTATATTATATTATATTATAATATATTATAATATATTATAATGTTTTATTATTATGATTATTATATTATATTATATTATATTATATTATATTATATTATATTATATTATATTATATTATATTATATTATATTATATTATATTATATTATATTATATTTATATTATATTATATTATATTATATTATATTATATTATATTATATTATATTATATTATATTACCTAACTATCAAATAAGGAGAGCTTTGTGCAATGTACATCATCATTTAAGCATAACTTAAGATAGTGTGATATTTTCATCAACAGTGTGAATTTACTAATAATAATGTGGCTTTGGAAAAGAAGAAAAATTGTCCCATCCACAAGAGGCAACTGTAAAATATCAGTCAAAATCATTTTCAATATTCTGCTTATATTTTAAATTGTCTGATGTTGGAAAACTGAGCTTTGTCTGGCGTAGCCTTGACATAAGACTGCCAGCCTTCCATTGGAAGCATATATCATGCTTAGAAGCTGGATCTATTCATTTAAAAAGTAATTGAGAAATTAATCCATTGTAAAATTGAAAATGATCACTGGCATACTCAGGTGACTTTTCAATCTGATCTTAACTCAATATGCTTAATTGAATTTTACTCTTTCAACTTTAAACATGTTAGATTGGCAACTACGTTTGTAGTGTAGAGCTTCATTCAATTGAAGTTGTTGAAATTTAGAATAAAACAGAGAATCAAATAGAGTGATGAATTGTTAGCTTGCAGTTTCATTGAATGAAGCTATTTACATAGTCATGCATGTTATTCATACGAATTATTTATTAGATATTCTACTAAAATAACTAATGCTATTGCTACTGATACTAATTACTACTACTTCTACTAAGGGTGCAACTGCTGCAGGTACTACTATTAATATTACTACTCCTGTCACTATTACTAATAAAAATAATTATTATTATACTCATACTACTAATTCTACAGTTACTACTACAAATACTACTACTACTACAACTACTAATACTACTACAGGTATTACTTCTAATACTGCAATACTTCTAATTGTTTTTACTACTAGTATTACTATTATAAATTCTAGAACTATTACTAATAACACCTCCATTACTACTGCTACTACTGATACAACTATAACTTCTAATACTTTTACTATGAAACCAATGTGCATGAGATTATACTTTCCATTCATGCTGTCTTTGGTTTATCCTCCTGGTCACAACTGAACTAATTTGTTACTAGGTTCGCAGCACATAATACATAAATGCATATATATATATATATATATATATATATATATATATATATATTAGTTCTTCGCAACAAACAGTATTTAACTGTTATATATTGCCACTACTATTGCGACAAATACTCCAACTCGTATTGCTACAATTAATTTAATTAGATTTGCGATCTTCATATAAGCACCTGACCAATTA